>OMKZ01008668.1:126537-151495 GCA_900302535.1 Neoniphon sammara | reverse complement strand
TGTTCCTCTGGTCATCAGGTGTTCACAGTTTACTAAAGAAAGGAAGCTGAGGAGCATCATGAAGATGGTAGGAGGGACGCGCCATGGAATATTTAGATGGCAGCCGTACATCGCCAGTGTTGACAGCGGCCTTAACGAGCCCCGGGGCCATCATTTCTAAGCCTCTCATCACCATGGTAACAGCAGTAAGCAGCAAGGCAGCTAGAATATGTGTGTGTATGTGTGTGTGTGTGTGTATGAAATCACCCCAGATATCAGACACTATCACACCACACTTCCACACTTCTGTCCAACACCCTGGAATCTCAAAAGGCAGTCCACGCTTACAGACATCAATGGCTAGCAAGCGTCATATGCAGTATATTTCACCACACGTAGGTTTTAAATGGGTTCTGTGAGCAGTGACATGAAAGGGAGAACTCTGCAACCTATCTCTCTGAGCTCATTAGAGCCAGCTAATTGGAGCAGGGGCCCAGAATGGCGATTCAATAGCAATAGCCGGGTTATTTTGATGCTCCACCACACACGAGCTGGTCTCGCTTCCGCAGGGAGGCAAACAGAACACAAGGCTCCAGTTGAGTTCAAATACTTTGCTACAAAGCCAAAAAATGTCTCTCCCCTTACCTAAAATCCCACTTCCTGAGGAGGCAGCATAGACATCAAGAAGTTTCCCAATTAACACTGAATAATTATGAACATCTGCTTCTGAAGAGTTGAAAAACAAACACACAGCATACTATTTAGAGCACATCGAGTATGTATAAGCCAAACCGCAAGGCTTTAGTTTCAACAGTAAACATTTTATCAATGCTTCTCTTCTTTGACACATGAACAGTGATGTTCATGTTGTACAGTTCTGTGTACATTCTCTTACATCTGTGAACAGAGATTTTCTTTCAGCATCTGATCTCAAACTAGCACTTTGAGCCAAGCTGCAAGGGAAAAAGCTAGTATCTTCAAAACATCAGCCTTCAAAAGATTCTTTATTATTATTGTGTAAAAAAGTCCTCCGACATGCCAAGCGTGAATCAAGGTCTATACTGTACTATATAGGGAGCCCCAAGGCCTTGTCCTGCCAAGATCAACCTAAAGCTGGCTCTCACAGTCTAACGAGAGAGCTAATCTTGGGAATAAAGACAACTTGAATCAGCAGGAAGTCTGTAACTCCTTCTTTATATGACACATCTGATGATCATCTTTTCAGATCACTGGTCAGTGCTGCCCTTGACTAAGTCCATGACTAGGGAGAGTGCACAGCCCTCTGGGCTGGCCTTAGCTCCCTCACATCCATATCATGTTCCATGTAACATCAGCTGTGAGGACAGTTTCATGCTTTATAAAAAGGATAAATTAAAAGGTAGCTTTATTTTATACATTTCAACTATAAATTGAATATCCATTGTAATGGACATCTGATCCAACTTTACAGTATGCACTGCATTTCCTTGGAAAATGAGATTCTAATAGCTAGTCAACAACAATTGCTGGTCAGTCTTGTAATTAATTAATATGACATGTAATTTTCATGGCAATTCTGCTTTATTGGAAAATTAGACAGTGAGAACTGACAGGAAATATTAGAGGAAGTGATTTGAATTGAATTGAAGTGAATACATGGGGAGAATGACATGCAACATTGGTACCTTGAACTGTACCCACAATATCACTTTAGATTCCTGTACCAGAGTACAATGAATATAGTATATGAACTACACGTCTTCATGTTAGGTTGCCCTTTGCAATTATCCCACAAAATCATTGCACAACTGTATTATAGATTAGGTAAGTATAGAGGATCATTAAAAAAGAAATACACATGTATCTTCTTGTAATGTAGAAAGGCAATGTGAGTGTGTCCATGTAGGCATTTCAGATGGCAATATATTTGATGTAATTACTATTAGACTGATATATTGCCAGTGTAGGCCACAGATATTGGCCATTCATCGTCTACCACCAATATATGATAGATTCTTCACTGCCACCAATGCACGGAAATATTTTATATATTCAATTGTTGAATGTCTTTTTTTTTTGTATATTAATGCTTTACTTGAATGCCTAATTCAGAGTTTATTTTGCAAATGAGTACAGGGGACATCTCTTTGTATTAGGATATATCTTCCTGAAAATTCTGAAGTTAATTATGCAGAAACATCACGGATTTTCCCTTGGGAATATTTTACTGTGCCTGTATTTTGCAACAGTAGGATTGGTTGTCCTAAGCAATCAATAATCAGTTTAAAATCAGAAGATAATGTGAAAAGCGACTAAACTGCTATTAAGGTAAATTTGGCCTTAGATGACTAATGCTTTTAGAACATATTTAATCAGCAAGATTTTCACATTAAGGTTCATTATTTATTCCAAAACATCTGAATCTTCCTTACTTTAACACATTTTGAGGTGGCCCTTTATTATGAATTCATTGGACGATGGGATGATGTTAATGTTGTCTACAGAATCTAATTTTGTAACTTCGAGAGAAAAAAAAGGCCCATAAGGCTGATATATTTATAATGGATACCAGGTTCAAACAGGTAAAACCAGACAGACCTCCCAAGCCTATTCTGATGACTGCCTCCTGAAATTCTAGTGATCAGGAGAAAATGTAATTACTTTCTGAGAGATTGTTTTTAATGGTGTTTCTGCTTTACTGGGCAGTGGAAAGTGACAGGGAAGATACAGAAAAAGATTGGAAAGAAATTTGCTTGCTTGCTTTTACTTGCTATTTATGCATTTTGTTGTTTTTGTACCACAAAGTTTGAGTCTGGATGACAACTGTGTCACTGTCATGTTGATTTTTTTTTTTTTCTGTTTTTGGATGACACATTTCTATAAGCCTCTTGGGGTTTTTTTGGCTTACCTGCACAGTTTGTATTTTCCCTCTTTAGTTTTTTTCATGATTTCTTGTAATTTGTGGAAATCAGCAAAACAAAACACCAAGATAAAATTTGATAAAGATGGACAGAAGGAAGGTTTTGATAACCAACTGACAAATTTATGAGCAGGCGGTAGGTACACATACCTTGGCCTGTTGAGTTACCAACGTCCCAAGGTTAATGGCAGTATAAAAATACAACTGTATCACTGAAAAGTTTCAGTGCAGAACACAGCTGGCGAGCATGTCTCCAAACCGCTTTTAATTGATCCCTGTACTCCACAGTGTCTTGGTTAGCCTATTTTGGGATTTCATATCATGGATGCAAATGTCATTTCTGTCTCTGGAGACCACAAATAGCCAAGAATCATCTGATGTCTGTGCACCCTTTGTAGGATGGGGATAGCTCTTGTTATCAGTGGCCATCTGACTCCCATCTGGGCTTGTTTGCGCTAATTCTTCACACTCAGCTAGGGGGGGACCCCTATGGTGCCCCTAATGTTGAGGCCCTTTAAAAGGAATTAAATATCGTAAAATTTCATCGTGCTGCCATGCCACCTGCCAGTCTGAAAACCCCTGGTATTTACTTGAGAAAGTCTCCCCAGGGTCTGCTTAAATTCCAAGGCCTGACAAGTAATGTACACACACATGCACGCGCATGCACACGCACACAAATAGTGTGGACTCAGCTTCAGGCAGTTTACCTCCACTGGTTTTCAGGTTGTGAACAAAATCCAACATGTAGCCCTTAGAACAGCAGCTCTACGAGAGAGCTAAGGTTGAGGTCTAAGGTGAAAGAAGTCGGTTAGCAATTTAGTGGATGCACAGAAGAGCTGAGTGTGTTGACACAATGACAACTAACAGTAAATATACTGCCAAACCACGACAGAGTGCTTACTTCAGCACCTACTCTATAGTACTTTACCTAGGAACAACTTTCAGTTCAAACATATCTGAAACTGCAAAAAAGACTATACAAGGCTTTTGTTTCAGTTCTAGATCCCATTTTGACAGCTGAAATGTACAGTACATTCATGCTCAAGTGAAAAGAAAAGAGGTTTGAATTATGTGCTCATGTAATTCTCAGTGTGCACTTGTTATAGATGGTACAAATTTAGAGTCTTTATTCCAGCAGATCGGGTTTAGCCTTGTGTGAAGCAGACTGCACTTAATGGTACAGTACGTGTTGAAGTGCTGTAGCGAATCTGCAGAGTTATGGCCATGGAAGTGTTGCGCTTGGGCCTAAGCAGCCAATACATGACTAGCAGTATTCCCAAATAAGGCAAGAGCTCCTCGTTTGTTCATCTGACGTCCTCAGACATTAAGCGCAATAACTGGAAGGGTCAGACAGCCTGCAGATCTCTCCGGATTCTCGGAACGGTGGAAAGTTGTTCAGCCACTCGTGATCTCCGCCTTTTATCTCACTCTAGTTGGACTAATGTTTAGCGGGGGATGGGCAAGTGGGAGGAGAGAGCCATTAGGAGGAAGTGGTCGGAGGAAATAAGAGACAGTGGGAGTGACAGGGGCCCTGGCTTTTAAGAAACCATTTTATAAACACGGAGAATGGGAGCCATAACACTGAGCATGTGTGATGGGGAAGAGAGAGAGAGAGAGAAATAGAAGGCAGCAAAATGTGCCATTTCGTCATTGTATATACATGTGATGAGACAGGGACATGAAGCCAAAATTGTCATTGACCATTTGGCCAGTGGAAATGGAAAATGATTGATGTCAATACTCAATAAAACAGAAATCGTTCCTTAAAATTGCAGGTCGGCCTGTGAGGACAAAAATGAAGTGCTGAAAAGTGACTACTTTTGCAGAGCGGTGGCTGCCAAGTCATGCAAAATAAATCAATGCGGGTGAATGTGACTTTGAGGCTGGAATGTCCCTTGCAAGGTTCGGGGGTATGTAAAGATGTACAAATGATTCACAGGGGGCAGCAAGGAGTCAGCAAAGACCTCTAGATCTCAGTGGGAGGTCTGTGTAAAGACTTGAGATCTACCAGCATGTTCATGTGTGATCTCACCAAGGGAATGACCACAAACATGCTGCTGTACTTTTCTTTTTATGCCTTTTGCTTTGGCCGGGAATGAAAGCATGGCTGGTAGCAACAAACCCACACTGTTCTGTGCAGTCAACTTGTGCTTCAGCAACATATCCACTGTGGAAACAGTATGTCTTCCAGCAACACTGTAGAGCCCCCGCTGATATCAATCCTATATCCATCCATAGGATTGGGGAGGAATGCATTACATCTAACAGGATTACTGTAATCCGATTACAAAAAAGGTGACTGCAATAAGCTGCAGACACTATAAACTCCCTTTAATCAGATTATAGATACATTAAAAAAGTGATTACAAGTTCGATCACTTGAAAACATTTTTAAAGGGAGAAGCACACTTTGATCTACAGTAAGGTAATGCAATGGACATTTTCAAATAATGGGGCTGTTAATCAATAATGGTTGTAAATACTAACTATTCATATAACTGTCTATAAAATGAAATCATTTTTATGTGTTTATGCATTTTTATGTATGTATTTTATGAAGTGATGTAAATATAACTGGAAGCCACTGGATTACATTAAGCATTCAAGTGGATTATGTTACTCATTACTGCAGTTTTCAGCAGCTAATATGTAACCTGTAAAATATAATTTGTAATGTTTTGCATTTTGAAAATAACTCATTGATTTCTTAAATATTTCACCTTAAACTAAAGGTGAGTCATGCACCAATTTTAGTCACCTTACAAAAGTAAGGATCACTTCAACTCACCTAACTTGAATATCTTTATATATTACACTTGCAAATGAGTGTCTTTGTTTATCCCTGTCCATCAGTTGGATTAATTAGTAGGAGTCCACGTCTCAGAGTCGTGTCATAGGTTACTTTTGATAAATTATTAATGTTTGGGCGGGGGTGTGGGTGTGAAGAGAAAAGGTGAACTACCTTCTGCTGTTCAGTTGCTGATTGCACAAGCAGGTGGTCTCTTACCTTGGCAGCACCAATTTGCTCCTTCCGAAATTTTTCCAGGGGAGTAATCAAAACATCATCTGCATTCTGAATCTGAAAATAAAAGAAAAAAAGATGAAAAAAAAATCATCATAGAGACCTATGACAGATAAGAGGGAGACTGACTGAAAATGGGATCTGATTCACTGTAATACTTTCCATTATTTAAAACAACCATTAGAAGGGAAAAGATAACAAAAATCTTTTAATCTACTAGTCATTTAGTATTATTATCACACTCTCGCTTTAAAAAATTGTGACAAAGTGTGTGACACTCACAAAATTACAGCACAGAGAACTGTTCAGTTTCAGTCAAACGAGGATGCATTGAACCCGAGCACAGCTTGAGTATCGAGCAATCACATTCATTAATATATTTTAAACTGGTGACAATGAAAAATGCATTTATGTGAGCTATCCAAAATGAGCAGAGTAGAGATAAGAGATAGCACACACAACTGTGTTCCTGCGAGATAGAAGAAAATGGAGCTTTTTTATGTGAGCTGTGAAGCACAAGCATTGTCAAACCTCGCTGAAATATGACATGGCACGGGGAATGAGGGAGCTTTACAACTGCACACCACGATGCATTTAAATTTTGAGGTATGTCTCCACATATTTGTGACCTCTTCTGCCTCATGACCAGAGTGAAAGGTCTCTCCTGCAGCTTCTACCTTCTCCTTCCAGACAGAAACAGATAAGGTGAGATATATTGTGTCAATTACAGTCTATGCTCAATCCTTGCGGGTGAACGTTTCAGAAAGGTGCCATTAAGGTGCTGCTGAATTTCCTGGGGATGGCCTTTCATCCACTGAGATCAGATGACATCAGGCTGCTCTGCAGAGGATGCTGTCACAAATGACATGGCTCTTAGCTTGATTTAAAGTGTTATCATGTGTGGTGAGTGTATGTGATAAACTATAGCCAGAGCTCTATAATGCACCTATAATACCAGCTCTAATTTAGAGGTGTCAGGTGCTCAGACGGACTATCACCTTCCCAGCCGCAGCCCTCTGAACACACACTCTCCCGAGATTGAGTTTTTGTTTTGACCCATTAATCACAGTGCATTTTCATTGTCCTAAAACAACCCTGTCAGGCCCCTTCAGCCAACCAGAACAGACTACTTCGAGAAGAAGCCACAATCTTTCAAAACCCACATTGTTTCCTTCTCACTTGCAGGCAGTGCTGTGGGATAAAAGTCATGCTGTGTGTTGTAAGCTTCCAGCATAACTCCATAGCTTTGTTGTGATTATTAATTTTAATGATGCAGTTGCATTTGAGGTCTTGCGGTTGCAACCAGGCCTCTTACACTTTGAAAAAAAAAATCTGTTGTAATTATGGTCTCATCTTACAGTTCAATTCCACTTCCCTTTATTTATTGACATAATGTTCCACCTCCTTGCCCCCCCATGCCTGTGCACTCTTTCCTTGAGTCGCTCCACAGGAGGGATGTCTCACCATTTCCCATGAAGTGCAAAGACCATGTCCCACGGAGTGAAAAGAGTTTGTAGCTTTCACTCCAGCTGAAGAACACACCAGGTGATTTCACTAATTAGTTCCTCCGATCTGGCGAGTCAGTGAAATCAGCTGGTGTGGTGTTCGGCTGAAATAAAAAACCTGCAAATGTGTTGCTCAATGATAGCGCTGTCATGCTAAGTGAAATTTCTAAACTACTTTGATATTACGAAGCTGAATTCAATCAGGCCTATCAATTTTAGATTATTTCACTATAATGATATGAGACTAGATATTATCTGGGTTTTGGATATTGTAATATTATGATATGGCAAATGTGTTGTCTTTTCCTGGTTTTAATGGCTGCATTACAGTAGAGGGATGTAATTTCTGCAATCACTCAACTTAATAGACTGTTCTATTGTTTGCCTCTACCTGTTTGGTCATCATGTCCACACTGATAAGGATTAAAAATCTCCTGTGTGTAAATATCTAATGAGAACACCAGTAGTCATTCCTACAATATTGTCACAACATCAATATCAACTTTTTGGTCAAAGATAATGTGATTTTTGCTTTTCAGTACTTTGATACTTTCACCAAATGTGTTCTGCAAGGTGAAACTCTGTTTTTACCTGCAGAGGGTGTGTATACATGTGTATTGGAATATTTAATAAATGAAGACAAGGAACGATTGGAATAGACAGTCTCACTAAACTGCCTGACTGGGCGAAAAATAAAACTGTTTGGTTTACAGAGCTTACAAAAGACGGACACCCAACCACCATATCAAAAACCCCATGCATAAAGCTGCTCCAAAGCTGTGCAGATACTAAGTAGCTTTGGTATCTAAGTCAAAACTCTGGTAATTATGACAACACAGTCCTATGAGGATTTTAGAGACAGTAAATGTGCTACACAATTTCCGAGACTTGCATCTTCTTTTAGCAAACAAACAGGTGTACTGCACCACCAACTCATAAATCAACACCTGAACTAGCCACATGTGAACTTAAGAGCCTGTTATTTGCAAGCAGTTGCTTTTTTAAGAATCTCATTTGAACGTGTAACACACACACACATACACACACACGCACTATGCAAATCACCTAACATAACTTCACCAAATCTTCAGTGCAGACTAGCATCACAACAGGTCTGAAAGCAGGAGAAAGCAGGATGAAGAGAGTACTTCCGTAATATCACCAAGATAATTTGGTTACAAGTGACTACATTAGGAGAGTAGAGGAGATTTGACGGTCATCAAATCTAGCGCTTCTAATCCTCCATTCATATCGAAGTCATCATGTTATCTACTATGTCAATAGCAAGCATTATACTACTCTGCCACTGTGATAATGTCATTTCCTCTGTCTTATCTCTCATGCTTTCAGTCTAATTGAGCCTGCAGTATTACCCTGCTTGAAATGTAGATTTCTAATACTATTAGCTTTTCATTTTCAATCAAATGGACAGCACAATTAAATATACAGCAGTATAAGCTTTTGAGATTACAGTCTAATATTTACAATTGAATGAAAGCAAAAATATAAATCCTTTTTTTTACCCTCTGGAATTCTGGAGGAATGGCTGCTGAGTTTGATTAATTCTAAATGTGACTGATGACTGCAATCTGACTTTGCATATACATTGAGTTAGATAAATTGTGTAAATACTTTAAAAATAGAAACATTTGTCTTAATACCCACATAAGGCATAAATGTGTTCTTTGACATGTAATAAAAATTAGTCTATCAATTGGCTAATGCACATGGATTGACATTTTTATGGCACACTTGCAGCTAAAATATGGCCATCTTGTTTTTCATTCACAATTTTAAAAGATAGATTGCAATCAGTGCTGCAAATTCAGTTCTTCTTAATGTTCAAGATTTTACATGATGTTTTGATAATTAATTTCCAAGAAGCGGATTCCAAAATTCATATTTGAAAGGGGCCAATTTATTTAAGACTCAATGGATTAGTTTCAAACTGGCATTGTGCCGATATGCCCTCAGCAACAACCTCCCTCAACAGGATTAAATCCATATGAGCGAGCACAGTGTGATGCTTGAAAGGATGCAATAGCGCTGAGCAATTTCATTACCAGATAGGGGGAGGAATGTCAATGCGTTGTATTTCCCTTGCTCCTGCTTTTACCACTGCAAATATCAAACAGATCAAATGTGTTGCTCAGAGGTTAATTTCCAGAGACAGATTAGAATGCCATGAAGGCCAGACCAAATTAAATAGTGCAAAGTGCGCAAATTGAAATTTTCCTTTGACACCTGTCAAAAAATTATATTAATTTTGTATAAATGTGAATATCTATTCTAAATAGTCTGGGCACTCTCTGTAAAAAACATACCCTTCAGAATATTACTTTTTTTTTTCTTTTTTTTTACAGCTTTTCCATATAGAGTATATACTGCCTGAGAAGTTCTCTGAAAGCATAAACCACAGGAGAGAGTATGTTTAACTATCTCCCAGGTCACCATTTGTTAGCATAATAACCATCAGCTATACTTTATGGGACCATAAAACACAAGTGGATCACCCTTTTTGACAAATCATGCTGTTTATTTGCAAATACCTACATTGTAAAGTCTGTTTGAGACTTACTAGTGGCATTACGGTGCATTTTGGTTGTCACATTCAATTCCCAGGGATCAGTTTGTCTGTTATTGTTTATTTTCTTGGATGCCTTTAGGGTATAAAATATGATCAGAGTAGCATTCAACTGTGAATTGCTCCGGCTGATTGGTTACAGTATGTGGGTCTATGTTAATCTATGACTTGGTAGTAAACAGAGATATTTTTACACCAGAACCTCTCATTATTCTTTATTAGTATTTATCTCCTGGTACTTGAAATGACTTAATATTTCAAATGACTTCTACAGGCATTGGTTATCCTTTAAATTCTGCGCTGCTTCTGAAATGAATGTATCAGCTCCATTCTGACACTATCCACACAAAGAAAAAACAACTTTATATAGCTGTAATAGCATCTCTCTCTCTCTCTCTCTCTCTCTGTATAAACAATTAAAAACACAAACAGACACAATTGCACACACAACTGTCCTGACAAGTGTCATACAAGCTTGTTTGGTCACCATGTTTTTCTATTGTTTGAATGTAAAAGCACCTTTTTGTCTTTGTCTTTCAATTTCAATCCTACATCCAACAACATCCAAGCAAAAAAAAAAGAAAAAAGAAAAAAAAAAAAGACCTGGCTTCTGACAGCAAAGAGAGCCCTGGAAAAAGGCAAACTGGACTTTGACAAGTGGGTGTTTTATTGTTCTGTGCTGACAGTTTAGTAATCCATTCAGGTGTGAAAAACTATGTTTTCATAAAAGTGAGGCCCATGACAGAAACAGGCCAAAAATGAATTGTCATTTTTAGATATGAGGGGGGAAAATATTTAGAATTGCCAAATGGTGATACAGAGCAGTGCTATGATAATTTCAATGCATTCCCTTATTTTCTGTGCACAACAGATACACGACCATGCTTGACAAATGGGTATGACAATGAACATTAACTGATTGATCATCAATTGTTTTGGTTTCTATTAGTCTGTACAGGTAGTAAAGCAAATGGATTAGTTCAGAGTCAAGGCTTGAGCTCGTTTAAAGGTTTTAGTCGATTTCAGTCAGTCATGCATTGAAATTATACTGATAAAAGACCTCTTTTTCACAGTGTCTGTCTCACTGTTACCTTGAGACTAAGAAGAAAGAACGTGCAATGCAACAATAATTCATTGATTTAAGTGCCATTCTTCAAGTTTTGACCTTAGCTAAGTTTATTCTTCATGTGTGAATTTTTGACGTGAGACGACTGCCTTTGAGGCTGGAGTACAACTGGATCTGAACGGGCCATTGTGCCAATAAACCACTCAGGCGTAAATTTCATTCCATTACTGAGTAGCCAACAAGTGTCGGCGAGGAATGTTAATAGGTGCTGCTTGCAGAGCTTCTGAGTGGGATGGTCTGGGTGTGTGGTTTCCTCACAAGATAAAGCCTGTCTGAGTGCCCGATATCTGCACTCAACATCTTTGTCTTGAGTTGGATTACTGCTAATGTTAGCCAGTAGCACCAAATAAAACATATCAACAACAGTTGCACCAATAAACAAAAAAACTGCATCAGCAACCAAACAGAATTAGCATCACCCATTAAAGCCTCTATAATCTAATTAATGTGCTAAATGCATACTAAATATTATTGCCTTCATCATCATGATAGAATAAAACGACCAATTTAATGCCAATGGGGTGATGTGACCTTTATTAAAAGAGGCACTGTAATCGCTGTGCATTTAATTCTCTTCTGGCTGTGGGTTGTTTGGAGTGTGGGGGAAGGGAGAGAGAGAGAGAAAGAGAGAGAGAGAGACAGAGAGACAGACAGAGAGAGGGAGTTTGTGTGTGGGTTGGTGGGGGTCGGGGATGAGAATCTCACCACAGAGCTAAATCTTTATCTATGGCAGCCCTGTCACCTGGAACAAGCTGACAAGTCATACTCTTCTTACTTTTATTACATGATAAAACCACAAACCTCTCGCAGACATAGTCGCAGAACAGTTTGACACATACGACATCCTATACATTTCATCGGAGCGTCGAAGTTAAACAAGGACACGGAGCAGCCACTGGGATGGATAAGGCAGCTGGTTTGGGAGTCCCTTGAGAATATTGTGTTGTTTATATTCAGTTTGGTTGCTTGTGATACATTCTGCTGCATATTATTGCCTTGCAAATCCAAACTGCAGAGCCAAATTGTAAGGGCTGCCAGTACAGAAGATGGCTGTCCATGTGAGCTTAAACTCACCAAGTCAGGATGACATCAAAACAACAAAGCACTTATAGTGGAACACTATTTATGATCTTGTGAGAATTACAAATAACCATATACAATGTTCCATAATATCATGTTATACGGTAAGACAAATGGCATGTTCCCAAAGTTGATGTTATTTGGGGTCATTGGGTTGAGATAAAGGTTATCATACTTTTTTAACATGGCGTTCCCATGCTAATAACTTAAAATGTCTGTATTTAGCATTGAATATATTTATTTAATGGAAGATATTACAAACAACAAGTCTGGCCTCAAGGCAGCGCTGTCATTTCTGAGTCTTGAAACCATCTCTGCCATGGCTTGGACTCGTCTCAGGCTCATTTTTATTTTGACTTGGATTTGTCTTGGTCTCAGCCACTACTGGATGTTGACTTTTTCCCAGTGTCCCAACTTTTTCCCAATTAGTCAACCCTTTGCATTGATGAGCTCAACGCTGAAGTGTGCAGTACTGAGCTCCTGCCGATAGCTCTAGATCTCTGTTCGACATTGTAAAGCATTACTTTTAAATGTGGAAACACATGTTCACTGTTTATTGCCTATTTTGGTCTTGGCTTGAATGAGACTCGATCTGCACTGGGCTGAGTCTCGGCTTCACTTGGATCTGCTTCCGGGCTTTGTTAACATTACCCAATCATTCAGAAATTTATGTGGTCTACTAGCATAGTTTCTGTTATTGTGAACAGATCAGCGTCAAGCTTGAGAAGCCTTGCATTAAATATGATCTCTGCAAGGGGGATATGACAGCGGGGCAGCCTAAAAATAGGAATATAATTTACTTATGTTACCTGAGTGTCAAAACAGAAAGCGGTGCTGTCATTCAGTATTGTGAGTGGCCCAGATTATATGGAGGAAGCAATGTAAAAGTATAGCTGTCTGAGCAATGCAGTCCCAATGCACTGAAACTAAACACTTCAAACACCAACTCTGTACTGTTATCATAAAATATTAAATTGGATCCTAAAAAATGTAGCAAGCTGTCAGTGAGTTAGTAAAGTCGGCAGGCGGAGTTTACTGTGGATCTTGAGTGAGCTGTAGTTAATTTTTCTGCTGAAATAACATAGATGTTTAACTGCCATGTTTCATTCATTAATTAATGCATACTCGGTGAACTTTCAATTTGATATATTGGAGGATAAAATTCCCCTGTGCGGAGAGGTATTTCAGCACCTCTGGCTCTGTGGGATCCCATTCCTCCTTAGCACAGAGGTGCGACAGGAAATACATGATGTCAGCAAACGGCTCTCCCAGTGTCTAAATGCCTCCTTTCCACTCCACACACAGGCTGTCTCCAGACTGACCGTTTGCATCAGAAGAGAAAATGTTTCCCATCCCAGGAATTTGTGACCTTATAACCGGCTAGACTGCAGCGACACGTCCGAGCACAAAGCACACATAAAACGAGAGCAGTGAAAGGGAAAGGGATCACTGCAGTATAGGGGGAACAGCCACAATACAGCAAGGGCTTTAAAACAGAGAACTTTATCAGCCTCTATCAGATCGCCACGCTTGGTTTATCTCAATGAAACTGTAATCTGGAGATATCACTGAAAGACTGAGTCCGTGTGGCTTGCTTCTTTAAAATGACAGTGAATCTTTACATTAGGAGATGTGACATCTTGCTCTTTCTTTGAGGTGTTCATCATCTTTAAGAGGCTCTTTGGGAAAGATAAAGTCTGTGTGAGAGTTATACAAGATGTTAGATAAAGCTCACAATAGGACAGAAGGATATAGGAGTACAATAAGGAATTTTACAAAAAAAAAGTAATAAAATCCTGAAAATTCAATTACATTTAAGAAGAAATCTATTTTGTAAAATGACACAAAAAAGATTCTATTTGTTATCTTTCAATCTATTCACCAATCTTTTGAATAATCAAACTGTGTGTATGTCTCTGTGTGTAAGTTGTGTGTGTTTGTGAGAGAGAAAAAGCCGTTGGCGGTTGAAGTTAATGCTTCGACTCTCAGTACAATCCATTATTGAGGTCAATACTTAGCATGAGCCAAGTATCACTCAATAAACAACTGTTGGAGGTTGGTTTTAGCCGTAGAGTGGATAGCACAAAGGTCTGATACTGTCAGCTCCAAATACTTTTTAGAGTTTCATTAAACAAGCCACCATGGATGTTACTGGGAACAATGGCCGCCTTTATTTTGCACTGTCGTTTCAGGGTCAGTGGGACATTCCTCAGTTCATAGGGCCAGCACACAAAGGTGCCCACACAGCCTGGTTACTGTACTGTTAAATACTGAGAAAATAGCAGCAACATGCTGCTCATTCTGCACAAAGACAGAAACTTTATGGCGTTTGGCTTCATTTCTGTGGCATAGACAAATTACGTGTAATTGTACATGTTTAAAAGGCTGTTGAAGAAAATGTAAACCAAAGGAAAATTCTCAACATGGGAAATAAATGTAACACAGTGCAGCAAATAAGCACTTGTGGGACCGAGAGGGTTTTTGTTGTTTTTAGCATCTCATGGAAGAGCAAGAAGGGAATTACAAAATGATGTATCTTGCACTTATTACAGAGACAAAACGAGGACGCTATGGCTTGCTGAATATTGCTATGCTGTGAAGCAAAAGTTTTGAGAAATGCCTCTAAATAATTGAGATGGTTTGTCATGCCCTCTCAACTGAGTGACACGGTAACCCTGCACTGACAAGAGCAGAAGCTCTTGGGCAAAATGTCACTTGCTGAGAGTGGGACACCACTGCTGACAACAGAAACTAATAATATTGATTTGTAGAACAGTGGAACAGTATTTGCCTGTCCTAGAAGCTGCATGGCTAACTAGGACTATGATTATTGGAACAAATGAAAAGATAAATGTGATAAATGTGATAACACTGTTGTGGAAACATCATACAATCTAACATAATAATCATCCATTAACATGATAATACAGTTACATAATTACACAATACATAATTAATTATTGTACATCTTTAATTAAGCTGTAATTTGTACATGGACCACAAAGTTTGTGTTGCATTGTGTGGTATGTATCGTCATTCACATCATGCAGAGCAATAGAGGTTACATGGTACTTAAAGGGACAGATAACCCAAAACATTTGACCCATTTAAACATCTTGACCCTAAGAATGTAGGT
Source organism: Neoniphon sammara (assembly GCA_900302535.1). Classification (NCBI taxonomy): domain Eukaryota; kingdom Metazoa; phylum Chordata; class Actinopteri; order Holocentriformes; family Holocentridae; genus Neoniphon; species Neoniphon sammara. Next base: position 136,164 of record OMKZ01008668.1, on the reverse strand, counting down.
CACACAGACAGTTTTTTAACCACCGAGGTCCATGGAAAATAACATGTGATCCATGGAGTTTTCTGAATCTATAGCATCATTGCTGTAGATTGTGTTAAGCCCTGGTCAAAACTGGCCTTACACTGTCGATTATGTTACAAGTGCAGCAGTAGGCAAATGAACCAGGTCTGACACTTTAATGGTAACCATGTTAGGAACTTGAGGGCACTATTTTGTCAGAATTGGCCAAAGCTGGTCTTACCAAGTGTTACCAAATTCATTCAGTAATTTATTTATTTATTTATTTGTTTGTTTGTCTATCTATCTATCTATCTATCTATCTATCTATCTATCTATCTATCTCTCTCTCTCTTTTTTTTAAAGGAAACTCATTTAAAATGTATGCATGTCATTGTTCTAAACTCAGATATATGTTTAATTTTAATAGTGTTGAATGTATAAAGCTATACCTGAAGTTTTTTGGCTCTCTTTCAATGAAAAAAAAGAAAAAAGAAAGAAAAGAAAGAAAAAAGAAAAAAAAAGAAACAACAGGAAAGGGAAATCTATTTTCCACCACAGCTACAAAAGGCTCTCTCCCAAAGGAATATGATCATCACTGCAAAAGCCGCAACATCAGGGCAGTGCCCTTCCACTCCTAAATGCCATCCAAGCTCAGTAGCGCTGAACCTTCTCAAACCATGCAGAACCGACGGCACTTTCTCTTTCTTTTTTTGCTCCTGAAAGGGTTATCAGCAGGGGAATTATACGAGGAATCTCTTTAAAAAGAAGGAGTTTGATAAGTCTTCCCATGGAATAACACACTTGGGTAGCTGGCAAGCCAATCACTAAGTGCACAAGCACAAAGATTTCAGGCCTGGCCTCCCGCCAAGCCAACAGACAATAAAACACTTCATGCTTGACAAGGTCTGCAGAAATTGGGCTACTGGCAAGATTCAATCCCGAACAACAGCGGCACCTTAGACATATGTTAACGGAGTGTGTTAAATTTAAGACATACAAGTTTTCCTCTGTATCTGCTTTCAGATTTGTGGGTTTCAGTGACTCTTATCAGTCTGTATGTTTCTATTTTTAGCCCACAGATTCAGTCCAGATGTGAAATGGGAGTATAAGGGGGATGGGGGAGGCAGTGTTTCATTTCAAAAACTGCTGCTGAAAGTTCACACTCACACAGTGTGAGTGATGCTTACTATTTAACAAGCTACTTTTTAACATGTGTGGTTATGACTGCCACATCTGTCCCCCATAATCTATTAGCAGTTACAAACTTTACAAATAGATACACCATCTGGCCCCCATTGTGGTTTAAGTTAAGTCTCAGCTGGTATATTTCACAATATTTCATAATTTGAGGATAGTGTACTTCTCTTGTTAAGAAAGATTTCATACAGTTTGCCAACATGTGTTATTGTGAGATGGACTAATTGAGTTTTATACACCAACTGCTTTCAAATTACGCAAAGACGAAAATTAAACCTTCTGGTCATTTGCAGTTTCCTGTCTTTTTCACCCAAACAGATGCACACATGATGAGACTCTGGAGAATTGGAGCACCGATCCACCTAACACTGGAAAACATTCAGAGAATTTCCTCTTTGAGCTTTTCACTGGATATTCACCAAATAATAGTGGGTACTTTATGATACAGAGGTGTAAAGAGTTCAATGAAAAGTGCTCCAACACTAAAGTATTTTCCAAAAGAGGCTATTCTTACACAACTTGACGTTTGTTTATTAAGCATTAAATTTGAATAATTCAGCTGATAATGAGCAGCTGAATATGCATGAGAGCCACTGTTTGGCAAAACCCTACTTGCCAATCACACATACCTCATTTCCACATTGTACTTTGCATGCTGTCATCCAAGATGTTACATCTTCCTATCACAATCTGCATGACCAATAAAATGCCTGCACGGCTTGCTGCTTGAAAATGACATTTTCTGTTATACTGAAACTGGCATAAAAGGCAGGTAAAATCAGTACTTTAGCACAGAACTGAATGTACCATTTACCTAATAAACGTACTGTGTAATAGACAAAATCACAAGACCAAATGAATAGCGACTGTGTCTCCACAAAAATTCCTTTGTTTCATCTCTATTCTCTGTTGTTCCTTTGCTGAGTTTGACCACACCAAAGCCAAGCTAATGAAGGTAGTGTGGACATGGCTTGTTGTTAACATAAAGTGTATAAATGCTAGTCATGAAAAGGAAAGCTATCCCCAAAGACCTCTGTACATTCCTATGTGCAACATGAAGTCTAACCAATTAGTTTGTCATCACAAATATGTTTTTACTGACAACTGAATTATTTACCAACTGCAGAAATATATTTCTTTTATAGATCTGGTAGCAACAAATGGGCTATTATTTTTTCCTATACACTTTGAAACAGTTTCAGTTTTTGGTTGGTGCAATAGGGACTTAGTGACTGGGAGCAGGAAAAAAACTTGTGTGCTCTGAATGTGCTTTTATCATATTTTAATGCCCTCTGGATTAGTTCTAAAGAAAATGCATGATCAAGTCTAAGACAAATCTGAGACTTTTACTTTGTTAATTACAAATGCAACCTGAACTGGCACTGGTCACAACCATTGGAGACACCATTTCAACTAAAGACCTATTGATATATTCACATTGTGCAGAGGAATAAAAAACAGCTTGGAAATAATATGTAGTATGGGTTGAGTAGTCTGTTTTTGGGAACATTGTTGTGGGGTCTCTAATTATTTGTTTAACTCAGGGAATATATTTGGAATCCTACAGTCTATAATCAAACTTGATCAGGAATGTGTCATTGCCTCTTTGTCTAATAAAAATACTTTCTAAAAATGGCTTCTTGTGTGAGCAAAACAGGGCTGCAAACTCAAAGAGACAAATCAAAATAGCATTATCAAATGAAATCTGACTTACATAACTTGTTGTTTTGCACCATTTTCAAACACCATTTCAGATACTACTGAACCTATACAATTGTGCATTTTTGTTAATATATCAATATATATAGACATCATGGACATTAGTTCTTTTTATGTAGAGGAAACACAGGATTGTGTATGTTGTTAACTACTGCAAACTATCAAATTATGCTTTTTATTACAGCAGCACATTATTCTTTTTATGTTGAGGGGAACAATGGATTGAGGGAATATGGGTCTGCTTTCAGTATGAAAAACGAACATAGGGCCCTGGGAGCATGAGGTGAACCCCTGTGAAAACAATGTTAACTGACCTTATTCCCACATCGGCCATTTTAAATTTGCATCACAGTCAGGGTGGTGAACTCTACCCAGAAGACCGGCGTAGAGACGGTGGCAGAGACGTCAGAGACAACCAGACAAGAGAATGGACCAAAAAAGATGTATAGCTAGCTTATACGACCTAGTTAGCAATTAGCTCTACCAAGGCTAGTTTCTGATCGTAAGCTATACATGGGCCCAATACATTGACAGTACTTTAAAATGTAATCCCATACTGGGGTAAATTCTAAGGCCCTATGTTCCCTCAGTGTAATTTTTTCAAACTGAAAACAGTCCCATGTTTGCTCAGTTCTACATGTAATCAGGTTTAAGTGGTTGGAAAACATTTAACAGTGTTAAGCATATTTTTTAGTAGTTCATTTGGTAAAATAAACCACTAAAATGGTCATAAAAATTGATACATGAGGAAGTTACTAAGCTAACTGAGTGAGTCTCATGAGTGATGATTTTGTACTTTGTAGATTTGCAACATTTGTGTCAAGTGCACAGTATTCTGCTATAGATCCAACAGACTACTAAACTGAAGGACGGTGTAAGTTATAGACTGCTAAAACCACACAGAGTAATGTTTAAATGTTTTATGGATTTATGGAGTGTACTGAAGTATATACTTATTGTGCCAAACACAGAGGGGAGATGAGCGTATTGCGACCCGTCCCACATGTTTATCTTGGTGGGCGTGATGCATGTTGAGTGAGCTGAATCTAAAATACTCCTATGATAATGAACATAACAGAGTTTAATTGCACTATTTGCTAATGTGAGAGATTATTTTGACAAAAATGTGTAAAGCTTGAGTGGTCTAAGCAATGTACATTTTGATGTATCCTGTTTCAGTTATTTCTATATCAGGTTTGAGAGGCCACCACTGTTGTCTACTGTCTAATGACTATTGACTACTGTCTATTCTCCTAACTACAATCTGTTGTCTGTTGCTGTGAATGCTTGTGTGATTTAAAGGTTAAGTCTTACAGTGTTAGTATTAAAGGGTAACTATTCAGGGGAAGGATTCATTTAGGAGAATATTTTGTTTTGTCCTTTGCTATTAACTGAAATAGAGTAAATTGAGCACTTTGTTGAGCACCTTATGTTCATGGTGCGTAGGCTGGGTTAAAGAGCCGTATCTGATTATAAGCCTTTTGCTGTTAAAGCAAAAGATGTAGAGTCTCTTTAATTTATGTTGGACACAGTCTTGTCACTGAGTTTCTGCTGCAATAGCTAGCTGGTGTATTTTGTTATCCGCCCCGAGTGTTATGAAGACAACCAATAAAATAAAATAAAGAAATAAGGTAAATTAACATAGTTTTCATTGCAGTGTCTAGCTGACCAAGGTGATAAAAATCAGCCTTTTTAATTTTTCATGATAGAGTTAGTTGAAGAGCATTAAATTTGTGATACTGTGACACTAATAATAATAATGATAATAATAATAATAATAATAATAATAATAATAATAAGAAGAAGAAGAAGAAGAAGAAGAAGAAAGTAATTAACAGTAGGAGTTTTGGAAGTTTAGACAGGGATGTACATTGTGGAACTTATAGGCTAGTGTTGGCAAAATGCCAAACATGACGTAACTTTGCATATGTTTGGAAGCTTGAAAAAGCTTGGAAATGAACAGCACCTCAAGCTTATTAAGAAATGTCAATCACAATTTTACACCCCCAAGTGAGGTGAGTCATTAAAAGCTCACAGTTCATTTACAGAGGGAGCAAAGACAAATTAGTCGGGGCTGCTTTAAGCTCAAATTTCTAGTAAGCATAACCTCTGTATAATCTCCTTGGAACACCAAATCAAAAAGTCATTTTTCACTTCATGGGGATTTTAAAAATACGATGTTTATATTTCATATTTGAGACATTTAGCTGATAGTCTTATCCTGAGCAATTTACAATATGCGCAACAGTAGAATTAGCTTAAATTCCTGCATCATTAATACTATAATCAACCAACAGTAGGAAGCGCAAAACATATTAAACAAAATATTCCTATGATTTTGTGAGAAAGGTAAGTGTGAGGTCAAGTTTTTTTTTCAAGACATATTACAGTAAGTTAATGGAGAAGATATAGAGGAAAGGCATGTGTGCTATGAATATTTTTCATTAAATCTATCACAGTCGAATGAAATATTATGACCAAGAGCACCAAGTTTTTTATAGTCTATGTGAGTAGTTATTGCTACTTTAATTTATTCACTTTACCTCCATTACTTTGCAATCATGCATTGTGTTGTTGTACAGTTTTCTTCCTTATGGAGTTGTGGTGTCATTTCATTTCTGTTACCCGTACAGCCGTGTTTTCCTTGTCATTTTGATTTGTTTTTGTTTCTTTGTTTCCTCTGAGATCAGATGAATTTTTATAAGCCCCTTGTTTTTAATCACACCTGCATAAATTTGTAGGCCTCTCACTCCTCTCTTTCTGTATTTCTATCAGTAATATATGCAAATACATATATAAAATTGTAAAAAGATGTCAGAATTTTTCCTAGTGTGCATGCCTCTCATCCAGATTTCCTGCTTCAAATGTGTATGCCCTCTGGTTTGAGGCACGTACTCTAAAAGCGCCTGTGAGGTTTTAGTGCTCTGTAACTCAGCATGCCCAAATCTGCCATGATCATCCCAGACAGCCATCAAGTGACCACCGCTGCACCAGGAGGACACAGTCACAACCATATGCCAGTGCCTAGTTTGAAGCACCGGGGACAGTGAAAGCCAACCAGCCCGGTGTCACATTCAGTTTAGTGCTTAGTATGTCACATCCTCCTGTGTTTGCTTCTTAGACATGAAACTCCAGATGCTCTAGATAAGCGTCGGCTGTGATCAGTGTAGTAATCCGCAGCATTTTCATATAAATAAATGTCCGTTTGCTACTCTCCTCTGCGTACATGAAACACTAATAATTCAACCTATACACTGTCCCTGAAAGCTTTTGCATTTGCTCAGGTACAGTGCACCAGGAAAAATCCTCCATTGCACAGGAAGTGATGCGTTTCACATTTCTGGCAGCAGAAGTAGTTTGTTTGGAATAAATAGAAGAAGTGGGTAGTTAGAATGAGCAGCATTAGTCACTATGGCTGAACAAATAAAGAAACGAGAGCTACCTACAGAAAGTCACACTTCATCAACAGAAAGTCCACAGATAAAGGCATCACAGTACGAGCAATGCTGACTGATCGACAAGTGAGCTCTGAGAAGTGATAACAACAGCGACATATATATCACACAGGTTACCACCTTAGCAGAGGTTCACTGTGCGCTCTTTGTAGTCAGTATTGCCATTATTATATCAGTGGAGTGATTCTTACAAGAAGAATAGAAATAAGTAAGTCAGCAGCTACATTCACACTACCCAAATCTTGTTTTTTTTCTTCTGTGTGAATAAAAAAAAATGGATCTTTTCAAATCAGATTTGGGACACCTTCACATGTGGTTTTAAATCAGATTCGTATCTGATTCCTGCTGATGTGACAGCTCTGTGAACAATCAGATCAGAATTCATGTGTTCTTTTTTTCCACTCACATGCTCACATCACGGTTAGAGCATCATCATTCAGTCACTGTCGGCGTTGACAAGCCAAAACAAAACATGGAGGGTAGCAGCAACGACAGGGAGGCAATGAGGTTGTAAATTTAATATATAGGAAGATGCCTTAATCCAAACCTTTTTTTCCCTTCTTGCTCTCAACAACTGATGAACTGTAACCACACTACTGTTACTACAGCAAACAAGAAATAAATGCTTGCAGCGCTATTTCATTCATTTTGTTGTTCAACATGCTTGTTGTAAATGTATACATGTAGGGGTCATGCCAGAGATCTGTTCACACAGACCTCAAAGATGAATGTGAGCAGTTGGATCTGAGAAAAAAATCAGAATTGGGACATTTTTAGCTGCAGTGTGAATGTAGCCTTTGTGGCTCAAATCTGTTTTGAGACGATCAGAAATCTAATCTGTGTCACATGTAAGCAATATATATGTGAAAATCTTTATTTCACATATAAACAAGCAGCAAAATGTCCTAAATTATTTTCAAGTAATTAGGTAAACCCCACTAATTTCACCAATAGATTATAATTTTTTTTAATCTGGCGGGGTCGAAAATGTTAACAAATGACAACATGACTTACGAGGCCTATATGACAAACATCAACAAATATACATATGTGGATGTTAACAGTATGGAGAATGGCACAACATCATAAAACAGTAAAATGAACACAAAGAAATTAAACTGGGAAAACTGAGAAGTGGCTGTTATCAAAGGATAATACTGGTATTTATACAAGTTTGTGCCAATCATCTGGATTGCTGCTCTCCTTTACAGTATTTCTGGTGTCTGCACAGTCAGGATAGTTGGATACAGAAGAAGAGAGAATAGAAGCCATTTACTGTCATTTATTTTGTATAGTATGAAAAACAACTTCTCCAGATTTAAAAAATTCCCAAGCTAGATAATCCATCACTGCGAAGTAACTCTGAAGCCCTAATTGGGTTTGTCAAAGTTTCTCTGATTTATCATTATTTCATTGTACCCAAGTGGAGAGTTTTCACATCAGCGCACATTACGTTACGCTCTGCTTACAGTCAATCACCTGACACCCATGGGAAGAAACAGAGGATTCTGCCAGGAAGATACCCTTCAAAATCACGTGGCCATACAAATCTTTATTGTCGTATCCATGTCTTTTTTTGGTGGTGGTGGGGGGGTCTCTGATAGTCGGAACGACAGTTAATTTCAAGGTAGGTTTCATACCATAAAGTTTGTATTTCAAAAATGTGGAAAGTGACTAAATGTTAAAAAAAAAAAAAAAAAAAAAAAAAAAAATCTAATTACTATAGCATGAAAAGTAAAAGGATTGGGGGAAGTGACTACTCATAGACAGGAGTAAATGGGCTACGACTCTACAACACACCAGTATTCTCCTTTACGACGCTTTCACTTGTTCCATGTATGTATCTTTTGATTGTGTTTGTATTGTGTTATATGTTGTAGTTTAAGTTAATTATTTTGTCTACCATCAAAGACCACAATTTAAATAACTGCTTCCAATAACACTATCTTGTGCTACCTTCTAAGGTCAATTTTTTGTTTTTGTTGTTTTTTCATTTATTTATTTATTTATTTTTAAAATAAAATAAAATAAAAATAAAAAAGAAAAGAAAATAACATCAAAATCAAATAACAGTGCAGAAAGAGCAAAACGTCATTCTTACCAAGCGTCTCCTTTCTTCTTCAACAGTATTCAGCAGCTGGGAAAATTCTTTGAAGGACTGGGCTGAAACACATAGAAAGCAAATATGCAGAAATTATTTATACAACACCATATTAAAAGTGAAATATGGAGTAAATAAATATGTGAATGTGTATGAGAGTCATGAACAATGGGTCAATATGGTCACCATTGAGCAAATACGTACATTACAGTGCGTTATTGTATTCAGCTGATGGAAGATAAAAAAACGACTCTGTGGCTCAGTCATTAAGCATCAGATGTTCCTGGCACCCCTCAAGGCCTGTAGCATGGCGTTTAAAGGTTTATTTGCTCTGCAGCTTCAGAGCTTCCAGTGCAGCACATCTCAGAACCTAATAAAATCATGCAGCTGTCCAATTTAAAACCCAGACTGGCAGTAAAAACAATACTTTCACTGAATGAAAGCCATTGATTGCTTCCCTTTATTTTCTTCACCTGCTATGCTGTACAAAATACTGCGGCAATGTAGGGGACACTGATGTGGCGGAGATATGTTCTCACCATCTGTGCTACACCACTACAGTAGCCCATATTACATTTTGCAGGGCCGGCTGAATTCAGCATACAGTACATTGAGGCTTATCTGGCAGTGAACTGTGGCTTGATAGCTTCACAGCTTCATTAAATACGGGGCCAGATACAAAGTGGCCTCTGTTGGTCAGCCCCTGTGTCACCCCGTGTCCAGCCATTTAGCAGCGGTCGAGGCACACTGCTTGCCAACACAGTAACATCATTATCAGCCACAGCAGCCTGGCATGAGAGCCCATGCATCATCTCAGACACTTTTGTCCATTTACACACCAAAGCTTTTAAAGACCAGGGAGCAATGATTTTGTGCCAGTGATCCTGCAGGCAGGCCGGCCTCCTATTAACGCCACTAGCTCCTTTATCAACAGCACAAACCTCTCAGGGGGTAAAGGGCACAGCTGGAGCCGTTGATGGGACAAGATTAGACTCTGAAGAAAGGAAATGGGAGTCAAAGTGGGGTTACAGCTTGCATATCATTCACTGGTAAATGGAAGAAAGGCAACAGACCTGATAAATCGCTTAACAAAATAAATTTCGACTACCTCCACAAAAGAGCTTGCTGTTAAAAAGATGTACATTTAAAAAGCTA
>OMKZ01008668.1:102671-126500 GCA_900302535.1 Neoniphon sammara | reverse complement strand
CCCAAAAAAAAAAAAAAAAAAAAAAAAAAAATATATATATATATATATATATATATATATATCTTTATGTACATTTTGTGTGGCTGTTAAAAGAATGATCATTGACATGTGTAGCATTTCTCAACAGTGGTATGGGTTTAGTTGTTTAAAGGTTTGAAAGCTTGTTTTCTACTTGATATATAGCAACTAGGTCTATATTTTGAGTTCATCTGACTTGTTCAAGTGCACAAAATTTTGGGTTGTTCTTCAGAGACTAAAGGAATGACCTTCTGAGAGAGGGGTCTGTAACTTCTCTGAAAATTAAAATTTCTATAGCCACATCAATCTTTTGGTCCCATTGATTCCTAGATAACTGGCGTGGAATGTGAATGTCACTGCAGGAAGTCATAGAGTGAAATCGATAAAAGGTCAGGTGAACCCGTCTGGCAGCACATACAGGATCCTGATGTTATGCTGGGAAGTTGGGAGCATCAAAGTGAACTATAGCAAGGCTGCATCAAGATGATGGCTGGCATTCGGACAAGGGTCTAGCCATGTCAGTCAGAAAGCTCGGTTTCATTGATGACTAGATTGATTCCAACAGGCCATTACATTTTTTCCTCAAATAGTAATCATGGCCTTTTCTCTCTGAGATGGTGAGGAAACAAAGCAATATAGCTTACAGTGAGAAAAGCATTTCACTTTTATAAGATATCGAACGCTTAAACTCAATTCTTACACACAAAATAGCATTCTTGGCCCAGTTATGCTGCAAGAAATTGTGCTTTATGGATGCAAGCCATCCCAAAAATTACACTGAGCATCATCAAAACATTTCACTACCACTGTTTGAACTGTTTGATTGTACCAATGTTGCATCCATGGAGCTCCTGATTAAAGACCTGCTAAATTAATTTGCCATTGTCTGCATTAGACAGTCAATAAAATGCTTCCTAACAGATGCCTGCACCTCTGTCATCTGAGCGTGCTCCACAGTGCCAACAGTCTGCAGTACAAATACCCGGCAGGTCCAACTGGATAGCAGGTGGGTTGCTAAATAGCTACTGTTCAATCTCAGATCAACAGCGCTCTTGATTGAAGGCCAGGGAAGGGGTGCACCACTTCAAATTAAAGCATGCTAGATCCTAATGAGGCTTGGATTTGGGTGTGGATTTTTCCAATGAGCATAATTGCTCTTCTTCAACCCTGCCTATGTTACAGCCACTGCAGCTTTGTGTGAAAAAGGGAGTATTCATTATGCATTCACATGAACATTACAGCCTCATGTGGAGGAAGTTCATATCTAGTCTAGGCCACACAGATGGACAGTGATTCAGCAGTCTCCATCTCCACAGAGCAAAGGACCCATGCTGGGTATAATGAGCAGTGCAAAAAAGAAGAGGAAGAGGAGCCCAGGCTGGAAGTCCTGCCCATTAGAGCCAGAGAAGCTCTCTGCACAGCTGCTTTCATATTCCTGTTGGAGGCAGGAGGTTCGCACCTCCATTAATCTCTGACACTGATCACAATTAGTCTCTTTGATCTCTTAAAGGCATGAAAAAAGATACGGGGAAGCATCATAAGCAAATCAATAGCATTAATTATACATGCAATGCAGACGATTGCAAGATCTATACTCATGAAGCAGAATCCCTTTCCAGGAATCAGTACACTCAACTTTATCTGAAAACATATCCCACTGAGTCTGGTAAAGCCGTTCTCATTTCTGTTAACTGCTTGTTATTTGAATAAAATTGCTCCGACATAATATCATATCATATTTTGAGTATTTGGTCCAGGCCCAGGGGACGCTGGTTCCTGCGTTACATTTGAGGAAGCCAATAGTGTGCGAGTACCTCCCAAGAGAATCCCTACGGAAATACCAGGGAAAAGGTCATGATTGAGGTGACGACCCAACTAATTAGGAAGAGCAGAGAGGAAGGATATGAAAGATTAGGAAAGGAGAGAGAGAGAGAGATAGTAAGAGAGAGAGAGAGAGAAGAGAGAGAGAGAGAGAGAGACCCTCCTGGGCCTCACTGAGCCAGACTTACCAATATTCACCTCATCATCTGTTTCAGCATCACCTATGCACTCAAACTGGAACTCCTGCAGGGACTGCGAGAACTTCTGGACTGCAGCAGAGAGATCTGGAAAATGAGATGGTCTGTGTATTAGAAACAAAGCATCGCACAGCTGTACTGCACATGGAAAGCGTGCCGGCAAAGCGCATGGACCAAATTACTCATATCTTGATAGCTAACTAAACTTCCCTGTCACATACGTGCAATGGGTACGCATATTATATCAAAGTCATGCATGAACTACTCAGCATAGGTAAAGAGGGTAGTGATGTGTGGACTCGCTTATGACCCACAGGTCCTGCGGTTATAGCAGCATGTCAAGGCAGGCTTTGGATCAGAGAGCATCCTTTTGATTAAAGACAGGTTGGCAGCAGGGTACTTAAGTGGGAGAAAATGCATTAGAAAACCCCAGCTTAATAAATCATCTCTTTGCAAAGGCTATCTTAATCTATTTTTGTGCTTGTTCTATGACAGTTTTGCGAGAGTAGAGCATCTCAATTTAAACAGGCAGCAATCCTTTCCACTTGTCCTACCACCATGTTTCAAAGTCACCGTTTTAAGTTCACCATTTGTTTTAGTCGCAATTGCAAAAATCGTTGAATTTCTCCAAGAGAAATGCCAATCTCGTTTGCGAAGCTGCTGAGACTGTTTCTTGACAACTTCGAGCCGTAAAGAGCACTTCTGTGTCTTGCTGACTGTCCAATTCCATGCCCACTGACATTCATAGAACAGCAGTTCATATGTGATTGATTGCAACATGCGGCTTATCACTTTTCTATTGATCATAATCCCCAGGTCTGTCCAGCAAAATTAAGCCCAGCATGACTTGCCTAACCTTTCTGTCAAAAAATGATGCAGTAGACATGGAGAGGTAAAATCGTCAGATACTATCATACTGCGAAATATTATCAATTTATGAAGTTCAATGCATTACGGTTTATGATGAATTTCTGTGCAGTAATTGAAATTTTTAGCATACCGAAGTTGACTTAACCTGCTTCCTTTACTTCTACATCAGGTAGTGATTTCCTACATTACCCACAATGATTTTACACCACCTCCAGAAAATGGTTACGGACTTATTACACTCAGCTTTTATGTATAATAAGAGAGCAAAAATAATAGCAGAGTACGTGTTTTTCTTGTCTAGTAGCTGCATTGCATTATGGTCTACAGTGGCCACTGTCAGTTGATAAATTGTTATCTCTGCCTGTTCTATAAGAGATTTCCCTCTATGATTATTGAATACTGGTATAAAATGATGGGTCTAGAAAAAAGCCCTTGCTCTTTGATGCTGAGGGCCTGGCACCAAAGCCTGACTTTTACCAATGATGTTTTAGGTAGATAAGTGTTTTTTTCTGCTATCAAACTCCAAGGTAACTGCACTGGAAAAACCTCAACCAGATGTCACATCATCAACAACTGGCAATCTAAAAAAAAAAGAAAAAGAAAAATACACCACCAAACAGCAAACTGGACAGAAAAATGTAAGGGTAGATGGTAAATTATGTCTGGACTGCACTGTTAAAGCAAGATGATTTATGTGCAGATACATGAACACCTTATAATGATCTGCACGTCAAAGATCAGGAACATGTGTAGGAAAACAATATGTTTTCAGATTCACAAAGACAGAGAATATTGAGAGGAAAAGCAATTAGGCTACTTTTTTAAGGTACAGGGCTAAGTGGCTACACAGCTGACCCCAGTATTGCTGACCGAGTGCATGATTCATCCTTTTTTTCATTTATTTATTTTTTTATTATGCAACCGATTTCAATTTCAATCTTCCCTTAGTTACATAAAAGTGAGTGTGTGGGTCTGCTGTGTTAGAACTGTCAGTTTGTTCTTACTGAGGTAAATGTAACCTATGTTTACATTTACAAGTAGGCTACTTTAAAGAGTGGGATGATGCTTCAGCATGCAAAGAAGCTTTTATCATTTCATAATTCAGCTGAATTTATAATTAAAAGCAAAACAACAAGCAAGATTCAAAAATATTCTGACATTTTAGTTTCCAGCCTACACAGTTCGAAATTTCCAGAGCAAGGCGCACATTTCACTCATATCCATTGTTAGCAATGAGTCACCAATTGCCTCTCTCCTTTTCCCTCATCTGCAGTTATATCTTTAGTTCAAAGAACTCCAAACTTAAAAGGCTCTTTCCTGCAAAGTAGAATACATTGTTGGGAACTAGATAATATACTGTACAGTCTGCAGACACGGAAACTTATGAGTTATTCTGATAGAAAATTAAATAGAAGAATTTAACTTGACTTCAACTCAGTGTTTTGAAATTGTACTTTGAAAGTCTGAATCAAAACCAAACATTCAGAAATTGCGTTTTTTTGTTTTTTTAAATACCACAATGACATTTAAGATCAAGTGATACACATGATTCAGGTTAATGGAAATGAAAATAGTATATTCTATAATGTCTCTATTATATCCTCTCAGAGACTTGTAATTATACTTGTTTTTAAAAGAGGCATTCATTATTTTCACTATTGATATTGTAATAATTTTACTGAAACTAATTAAATTCCTTTTGGCATTACCATCCTGACTTTTCTCTAAAATAGGAAAAAGAAAAAAAAAACTTGTCTCACATAAATTACATTGTGAAGGAAACAGTCACATGACCTTTTAGACTTATTAGTCCCTGCTGTTATTAGTCTCTATTATTAACAGTCAGGGAAAGAGGTTACAGAGAGAGAGAGAGAGAGAGAGAGAGAGAGAAACTTTTTTGGAAAAAACTACTTAGTAGTTTTAAAAACTGTCTTCATTACTTCTGTAGAAGTCCAAATGGTGACATGACTACTCATATTTTCACAGTGGTTACAGTGAGAGAGCCTATTATTTAGCAAACTCTTGACAGGCTTCTCAAAATAATACCACAAACATTACAACATAATGAGCATAATGTTTGACTTGTTGTCACCATCTATAAATGAATCCTGTTAGTGGTGTAGTATGTATCACATTTCTTTTTTTGGAATTGAAAAAATACACCTTAAATGATGAATTGTAATGAATTAACCAATTCTCTATTCTTTACATAAAATGTAATTGTTTGTGTTTATTAACTGAGGGATTTTACAGTTTTACAGAAACTTACTAAGTCTTTGATTTTTGATACTTGTACTTCTAACTGTTGATGGAAAACAATTTTGAGTTTTATTAGAAGCCAACTCCTACTGTGACAATCACAGTTTGTCTAAGTAGCAGGCATCCCAAAGTACAAACTGGCCTTAAAAGCCCTCAAAAATCAATGCTCTCATCCCCCCAGAAACATAAATTGCTTGCAGCACTTGATAAAAAAGAATCTTTCTATATTTGTCTATGTGCTACTTTTTCTTGACCCAACAGCAAGCATTCTGTTATATTGCATTTCAGTATATTTCAGTTATTGGCAAGAATAGAGTGCAAGGCAAGATTTTTTTAACTCAATAACTCGTAGTGAGATTGAAAGGCTCTTACAGGCAACTACTGTATCTTGGACATTGTATTCTTGAGCACATGTCCATGTTTTAACAGCAGTCCTGAGTGTCACTCAGCGGAAGTTTCCAGAAGATGTATTGTGCCAGTGCTGTGCTTCCATCATTCCTACTTTGACTCTAAAGCTGCTGATTTGAGATCAATACCTAGCTGCAGTTGTCTCATAGGACCATCAATAATGGATGATCTTTTAGCTCTGACTTTCAGACAGGCTCCTGCCTCGCAGAATGGACCAGTGCCTTCTATCCAAACCTTCAGCTGCTTGCTTAATTTCACTAAGTCACCAAAAATAAAAGAAAAAATCATCAAAAAAGCTGCATCTTAATTGCACTACCTTGGACTAACCTTAAGCAAACAAGAACAATAAAAAAATACCCTTGGGTTTTGTTCATGATGTATTTCCCATATTCATCTCAATGATACCTTCTCACAGCCAATAACCCTCTTTGCAATAACCCTAAAGTAACAGCACAGTGTGACCTCTATTATAATTTAGTACCACACAACACACCCATTACTCTGTAGCATGGCAGCACTGTGTATTTATTTATTTATTTTTTCCAAAAGAAAAGACATTAGACTATTTGTCACAATGGCCTCCATGCAACTTCAACACTTCTGAGGCTTCTGGATGACTTCACTAAAAGTAACTCTCAGGCTTTAGTATCTGTTTATTATCTGTTAATTGCAAAGGCGTGCAGTACAACACAGCTATTAAAATGTGCCATAATTTCCTCAGAATTTAAGGGAGAACGTGAAAAAAACATAATTGTATTAATTCCACAAAAAGTAGCTCCTATTAAAACAGGCATGTTTGCCATGGCACCATGGTGTTCGAGAGCTAAATTCATGCCAGTTAGTTATGAAACACATTACATTTAATTATTTGATACCTGGGCACTATCAAACTTCATCATTTTATCACATAATAATAAATTCACACTAACTGAACACTATGTAATTGATACAAGAAGTAAAACTGGCATCAGAATTCAATCTAAACTAGAATCTTCATTTCAAAGGAATTCAACCAGCATTTCCCATAATCATGAATGGATTATGTGAGTGAATTTAGATTATGTCACGCTCCATGAAAACGTGCTTCTACTTTCTTTGTTTGATCGCATGGATTGCTGTGATACTGTAATATGGTGACAGTATATCTATATATCTGTATAAGGCTTTCGGGTGATGCAACATGCTCTATGGCAGCCATGTTGGAGGTCTTTAGCTCTTGACAACAAAAGCTAAAAAAGAGCTGGTGGCATTTCTAAACATATCATTTGGTCTTCACAATACATATGATTATTTTATGTGCTGCTTTTGACGAGGAACCGTTTGTTTCACCATTGATAAATCTGACCAATTTTATGTTTAGATAATGTTAGCTTTATAGCTAGCTAACTAAAGAATCTTGTCAACTATAACCATTTTTCTCTCAGCCCGCTGCATAACTTAGCTAACAAACGAGGTCGACCCCCAGAACAACTGAGTTGACTCTTATCAAGCTAAAACTAGGAAAGTTTTTGAGTTCAGGGATTTTGATTTTTAGCCATAATGTTGGTAGACTTACTGAGCTGTCAGATTCAACTATGTTCATGTAAAGTTGATCTGATTTCGACACTGATGTTAAGAAATCATGTTTTGTTGCAGAGTTTCTTGTGAAAAACAATAGGTGTGTTTGTAAATTGCTCTCTGGTCATTTGGAAATCAAAAGTGTTCAGTGTGTTGCTGTTCAGAAATTCACACTATTGTGTATCTTAAATATAGTTAGCATTACAAAGTAACATTGTGATCACTTTAAGACAACAATGTTTGTTTGTTTGTTTGTTTCTGTCTTGACCTTCTGGCTAAAGGACTTCTCGTTCGTAAATTTCAAAATAATTTGGTGACCTGCTGCTCTGATGGGAACCCTCTGATTCCACAGCAGAGCATCGGGGTAAATTAACATTATATGTTATGTGGCTATATGTAGGGTGCATTTAATGCACCCTACATATAGCCACAAGCTTTTCCAAGTCCCCACCATAGCATGAGGTTGCTGTTACCATAGAAACATAACTATCTAGTTTTCCTAATTCCTTTAAAATAATTTGTCATTTGGACGTTTCTTTGTATATGGAAAAAATATATATCACATTTTTTTATTGCCAGAATACCATTGGTTTAGTTTTTAAAACCAAATTGCAAATGACTAAGTGATTAGCCACCCATGATGACTCGCCACACAGGACCAGAGTTGTATTGATTCTCCTCCTCTTCATACCTTTGCTGTCATCCTTGAACAAACACAACAGATTGGTCAAAGAAATGGACATGGTAGCTAGCAGCAAGCTAGAATGATTCTGGTTGTAAATTTATTGGGCAAAGCTGGTTGCAGAGCAGACAGCCATGTATTTAATGTGCACTGCAGTATTAGATTTTTGTTAACAAAATAATTATTTCAGTTGGACAGCAGCAGCAGTGGGTCCACACCCCATTAAAGAGAGAAATGTGCAGATAAAAACTTCAAAGTTTAATATGCCAAATTGAATCACAGACAGTGACAGAGATGATAATGAGAAAACCCCATGTATATTCCCAATAGAGAAAATGTGTTTGATCTGAATTCCATACTTGTGCAAAGGTTATAGTTAACATTATGTCTGACTCTGGTGGCCAAACCAGAGTGAAGTAACTTGGTGGTTAGCTACAACCTGTATAGAGATTTATGCTTCTCCACCATGCTTTTGTTGAACACACTTGCATACTTATCTTTTAGCCATATTTTTATCTGAATTAAAATTTTCAAGCTTATGATTTATCTTGTATCTTGTTGGTTCAGTTCACTAATTTCTGAAATTCTTATGGATAAAATTAATGTAAAATTACTTCCAGAACCTGGGCAACAGGATGGACAGGTTCCAGTTCTATATGGCTAAATCTTTTAACAAGATGAAACTTTGAAGGAAATGCACAGCGGGTAACAAGGGGTGCTAATCATGCCAAACAATTCTTAAAAACAAATAAAGAAATAAAGAAAAAGAAATGTATCACATTTATCCATTTCTATTCAATGTGGTCCTGCAGAATCGATTTCTACAAAAGGAGATTATCTGCATTTTCTGAAAGTCTGAATGCTTATGTAATGGTGTCTCTACAGGTTTGTGATTTAATTCTTTTTCTGAGGTGTGATGTCCCCATGGAATTAATGTTTAACAGAAAAGGTAAATGGTTAAAAGGGTAACATAGTAATTTTTCTTATGTCTTTTACTTTACGAGGTAGATGTGAATAAGACTGTGCTCTTGATCTTTAGTGAGATTTATACTATGGGACTGTGATTGTTGTGTTGTGGGTGTGAACTGATGTTGGACCTCTTTGACACGCACATAAGGAAAAGTGGTGGAGGCTCATCCCCAATTACTGCAATGACTCAACGCCTGTTAAAACTGTCTTTATGTATTTAGGACATCAAACAACTCCAGTCATTTACACAGTGAATCTATTAATGAACACAAGACAACACAAACTCCAGTATTTCATAATTAAGATTGTTGTATCCATGGTGTGTTTCTAGGTAACACGTGCGCTCCCGTCTTGCTGCTTTTGTCTTTCCATTTACAGCACAATGTCTAGCAAGGCATCTGTGAGCCTTTCAAGTATGTCAGTTTGTAATGAATAAATGAAAGCTGCTTGTTTTTTTTATCCACTTTACAGATAATTTTGGAAGGACAATGAGCGAGGTTCTCAGTTTTGTCTGCACATGTATTGTTTATTTGGTTTGGGATTGTTTGCACTCGCTAAAAGAAAAGATTGGTGACACTTGTTCAATTATGCCCCCAAATTATGGAATTCTCTACCAGCTGACACCAAACAGGCGGTTCAGTAGGCTCCTTTAAGTGTCAACTCAAAACCTGCCTTTTTACCTTAGCTTTTAATTAGTATGTTTTAATCTACTCTTTTTTTTATTCTTATTTATTTGTCAGCTGTTTAATAAACTGAATCCACTCCATTATATTTTCTATTTACTTATGCACTTTGTATGCACTTACTCTTTGTTTTATCTTTATTGTACAGCACTTTGAGTTGCATCTGTTTTATGAATTGTACTATACAAATGAATAGTTATTATTATTATTATTATTATTATTATTATTATTATTATTATAGTGTCTTTGCTATGGTGTCCAGCAACAAGAAATACAAACACAAAAAGAAAAATGGGCAGACCGCAAAAGGTCAATAGTCAATGATCCTGTTCAATAAACTTTAAGCAATGTTTGCTACAGTAATAGCTCAGTGCTAATATGAACTAGCAAGTAGCCTATTGTTGCTCTACAAAGAAGTCAGTGTAAAGAGCTCCATATAGAGCTCCTCCATTTAAAGATTAGGAAGCTGATCACCTAGGGAACAAGACAGGTGAGATCACATTCAATTGACTGCTAATTAAAAAGGTGTATGTGTAGTTGCAACAGGTACACTACAGAGTTTATATAGAATTTTTACTTCATTTAAAATCTGTGAGACTGAGGCTGTGATTAACAGTGATTAAGGGCTCTAAATAAACTTGAACTTGAAATTACCTGTTGAGTTGACCCTTACATCATGGCCTGGGAAATACTTGACTCTGATTGGCTGAAGTATCCGTTTTCTAATTAATACACTAGCAAGGACTGAGTTTACCATTTCCACTATGACCTAGACCAGGAGTTTTCAAACTTTGTTATGTTCTGGACTCCCAAGTTGACTTTCAATAATCTGCGGGCCTCCATTTTAAGTGATTTTGCCTGGTGCCCTGATATGAAGATATGTTTTGTTTTTATTAAATTGTATTAGTACTAAAATGCTGAGATGTCATACTTCAGCACTGACATATAGATAGCGGTGAGATTAAAAAAATCATGTTAAAATAATCACTCATACAATTTTAATGTCACATAAATTCTAGTTAAACTCTCCCTCATTTTGCTGAGGACCCCCTGGAACCCTTTCAAGGCCCCATGGGGGTCCTTGGACCCTACTTTGAAAACCACTATCATAAAATAGCTTGTTAAGCATTGCCTTCAGGATGAGGCCTGACATCATCTTGTTATGGCTCCCTTCAAGCTCCATGGTAACTTCACAACTGCAGTACATATTGTAAACATAGACATGAATGATATTTCCAATCTTTTAATTAGGACTATGTTTAAGATGCTGCCATAACATGTTATTTTTAAATGTGCAGTATTTATTCAGTTTGGGAATGACCACAAATTATTTTGGCTCTTTCCTCATTAAGCGAACGGACATTCAAGCCCTGCAGAGGGAAAAAAAAAAAAAAAAGATTGTGCAGAGTTGCAAAGCAGTCACCTCTCTAAAAGGGATCACAAGACCAAGTAACAAAGACAAATGGAAAGAGGAAGAAAGTATAAAGAAAGATAAAGGAACAGCCCATATTTTTAACCTTTGGTACATATCACATAAGCAGCATAGTACAGTCTAAGTTATATGCTTTAGAATTTTAGTCGATTTCATGGAGGCAATGCTTAAGGTTGAGAAATTCTTAACCGGTGTATTATAACAATGTGCTATGGAGTCAATATGCACTCGCTTACAGGAGGCACACTATAAATTCCAGTATTTAGTCTATTGTTTAAATCATGTTTTTGCTCTCTCAATTTAATTTTAATCTTGTGTTGCTTGCAGTGCGTCAAATACATTTTTGTCAAGCTTGTCCTTTAATCTCAACATTTATGCAACCACACTGTTTTGCATAACCATGTTATAACCAAATCAAATTAGAGTAAATGATAGAGCAAGTCAGAAAGGTCTTCAGTAATGTACTTTATTTCTGCATTTACAAGGCATACACTTTGTCTTGTGAGTTCCTCCTTATTCATGTATGATCATCATGCGTGTATTCAGTTTTTAAAGATAAATATGTGTATGTGTCCATTATTCCAGCCAACCATATCTTTAGATTTTTTTTTCTCAGACAGTATAAATGCACATATAACACACTGTAGAAAACCTCCAACACAATACAGTATGTTCTTTACTGATGCACAGTGTGAGCTAGCCATGTCATTAGTAGCCATATCACCACAGTCACAGTAAAGAATGCCTTCAAAGGTGTAAATGCTGTGAGGAAAGAAACAGCCAAGAATGGATTGTTTTTCGAAATAGGCAAAGAAAGATATAAAGAAAGAAAGAAAGAAAGAAAGAAAAAAGAAAGAAAGAAACACGACACCTTAGCTGGGTGCATAAGCAGCAGATCTCCCTACATATTTCATCTTGCTCTTCCATTTGTCCTCTGACAGCAGCAGAATTTTGCTACATTCCATCTTGAGCATATGTACTGAAAAATAGTTGTGTTGTTCAGGGAAGCAACAAAAGGAAATAAGCCCAACTTTGATTTGGTCTGAATCTGAAGATGCCATTTACCACGTGAAGTGTAACACTAAAATAAGAAAAGAAGCAGAGTACTAGACATAAAAAAGAACTATTTCTGAAGTTTTGACTCATTAATACACTATTTATGCTGGCACCTTAAAATAGTGCGTTCTAATTTTATTATGCTCAGCCAACATTTTATCACACCTTGCATGCAATTTTCTTGTGCTGGAGTTAATCAGCCGTAATTATTTCTCACACAGCGGGGCTTGCACAATGGGGTAGCAGAAAGAACAATTGTTATGGTGTATCTTCAGGACGGGTTACAATCAAAGAATAGGGCTCTGCCCACCCAGCCAGGACATGGTTGGATGGAGCAGCTACCCCAGTTAACTCAGTGCCCAGTATGTGAGATGTGAGAGAGGATTGTGGTTGCCAGTCACCACACATCAGAGCCCCCTGGGTACAGCCTTTATCTCGTCTCCAGGGCAACCACATACTACCGCATTCCATCTGCTGACAACCCCTGACAAAACACAGACAACACTGCAGTAAAGTCTGCACTTTCCTTGAAAAGAGCTAAAATGTACAGATTCCTACAGCAGCTACAGACAAAAATATTATGTAGGAGCATGCATAATATTGATAACCTCACATTTTGGGCAAGGGATTTCACCAGATTTTATCCAAACTGAGTTATCCACATATTCACAATCTTTGGATATTAGTTTATGCTTGTGTGGTGTCATTTTTAAAGAATATTCTGGTGTTGAACTGTAAAAAAGATAAGACGCACAAACCAATTTTCCTTTCTTAAAGGGAAATCACAAACCTGCACTCCACCCAGAAACACATTTCCAGTGTTTTTAAAATGACCCTCTGTTGACCACCACATGTTGAGGCATGCTAGAGGATGGTCAGCATGTTCTCTACTTGCAGAACCATGTATAATGTGACAGCCATATTTGTCACAAAACAAATTGCAGTGATAGCAGACACGGCACATGAGCAGTATCCTTGTATGTGCTTTAAGTGCCAGAAATCTCCAAAGGGGGCATTAATGAAATGCTTTAACACAAATTAGTGCACAAAAGCTTTTAAAAACCTCTTGCCAAAGGCATAAATGCTCTCTACAAAAAAGCAAGAGCATGCACAAATTAAAAAAAAAAAAATGATCACAGCTTTTGCTAAATAGCTAACGTTTACACCTCTCCTCAAATGACTCAACATCCATTTAAGGGCAAACATAATTTTCTTTCCAGCACTTGTTTACAAACTACATTCACAGTGTATCAGACCATCAAGCTTTTACTATACCTCTCCATTTTTAATTGACGCAATAAGAACATCCTGCAACAATGGACTTCTTTTGCAGATAGTGTGCAACACAGCGTATTGTCTGCCTGTATATCTCATAGACCAGCGAGATACACCATAGCTACTTTATCTCGTCAGCAAGATACTGCTGATTTGAGATGAGAAGGTCTTCAAAGGGGAACGCTTCTATGCACCCAGCTTAACGAGAGACAGGGGATCTCTTTGATGGAACAGTGGGGTGCATTGTGCCACTTTGATTCTATTTGGAGGGATTGTGATGGGGGAGCTACACTTCAGGTAAGGCCTCTTCCACCCGCTTACAATTACATTTGCCCGTCAGCCACCCAGCAGGGGAGGGAGCTGAGCTGTCTGAGGAGCATAGCTGCACTCCCCGAGCATACCGAAACTTTCCCACCACAGGCGCTTCCCAAAACAATACCTAATCTAATAACTTCACTCTCACTGCTGTGGTAACAGCAAGCAACTTTTGGCAACACTTGGTCAACCTGTTAACTTACTTTAATGTGGCAGAGAATTATGATTGAATAAAATATGAAAAGAAGTGACTACAAAACACACTGCCTCAAGTGTGGTGATGTAGGCCATATACAGTAGATATTTTACAATTAGAGCACCTATTGGTGATGCATTGTGTTCTTGCTTACTTTGATCATGCAATAGGACCAAGTTTTATTCAGCTTTGGCTGACGATTAGAGTGGATTTAATACCATAACTGTGCACAATAATGTTCAGACCGTTAACTTCCACCAAAGCACTTCCTGTGTAACTATTAGGGATCGACTGATATATCGACTGAGTCTTGATATTGGCAAATATCTGCTCTTAAATGTAATATCAGTACCAGTCCAATATTATTTTTATTGTCACCATTAGGCTGACGGTGAAATTGGCACTTTTTTTCGAAGTGTGTTACTTAATATAATGGTAAAATGAACAAATAGAGTAAAACTAACATGGCCTGTTTGGGAGTGCCCTGTTGAGCATTTCACATACTACTGAGCGCAGCAACCCGGGTTCGATTCTGGCCCGGGCCGTTTGCTACATGTTGTCCCCTCTCTGCCCTGTCTTTCCTGTCTCTCTCCGCCCTTCCTGTCCAATAAAGCAGAGGTGCCAAAATAAATAAATGAATAAATAAAATTCCCACTCTGCTTATAATTGTTTTTTTTCCTGTTTTTAATGTCTTTTGCCAGATAATCAATCAGCTGCTATACTGATGCATTTTATGTGCTCTGCTTGTCATAGAGCGTTGTTTTTGTTTCACAGCAGTAAATGCACTGCTTGAGACATCTTAAGAACTTAAGATCTCAAAGTGACATATTCACCTGTCTAATAATTTGTTAAATGCAATTAATTATGTAAATCCTGCACTTACACACAGATCATATCAAATATTTCATCCTGGGTTTAAAACATGGATCAGCTTCCTTAAAATAAACTCTTTTCTAAAAATAATTAAGGTTATCTAAGTACATTGTAATGAGACAGATCACTGACGATAAAAATCTGATGACAAGAAAAAGGGCTGAGCACCCATTATTAATCTACATATCTGCATTGTGTTCAGTTATCTGCATAGACTGAAAGTATCAGCAAATGCATCTTCGATATGAGGTAGATGGGAGGCTACAGTCTATTCTTAAGCTCAATAGAAAAAGCTCAAAGTTATTAGCCTCTCAGTTCTGCTGAAATGAGAAAAGCCAGACAGGCCGGCCCAAATCATTTATCAAAAAGTCTGTAGCTTTTAGCCTGGGTTCAGAAAGACTTTTTCAGAGCGGCTAGAAAACACAGACAACACAACTCACACCACTTTTGGCAAAGATAAACTCAATCTGAAATAGACAGCACTAACGCAATGATTCATAATTTAAAATTTCTATCAATCTTTACAGGGGAATTTGCACAAAAACAACTTTGAGAGGTGTTCTTGCTGTTATGAAGACAAGTACAATTGCTGGAACCAATTTCTGAGAACTACAGGCATTTTTTTTAAAGAAGCATGCAAAACACATTTAAAACACCCATTCCCTGAACACTCTGCAATAACACAAACTTGCCAACCCATGGGGCCAGGCACTGTCATCTGTTCATTTAAATATTTCTAATGTATCATCCAAATGAAGAGTTTAGCATGTACACAGTCTGGGCACAAATACAGTATCTTTCCCCATGCATCTCTTGATTTGTCAGAAGAACGTATGCACACAGTTTAAGTCAGCCAAGTCTGCATCAGAGCTGGAGTAGTCTGTTGCAGTAAACCTAACAGATCACATATACAGCAAAATAAAAGCACTGTAAGACAATGTCTGTGTGGCTTAATCCTAGTCAAGTTTCACAAAAATATCTCAGCATTGTGTTTTGGAGGAAACAGCTTTAGCTTAGGCAAAAGTTTGACATGTTGAACATTTCTAAACAGTTTTCCCCTAATAATATTAAGCTATCTGGTGAATGTAAATAGACTGCGGATGGTATTTTACAATTCATTTACAATGAGCCAAAAATTAGAATGCACATAAATGATGATGCTAACTGTGTCCACTGGGAATACGTGGATCTTGCATGCTGTAGTGTGGAGGAAAAACACAATGACACCACCTTATCATTTTTTTTGCGACTTAAGTAAAGATACAACAAAAGCGACAGAGCCCAAAGACAGATGATGGTGGGCCTGACAATGGTGTGCGTGACGTGACAATCACTTTGAATGACAGAGCAACAGCAGAGCACTTCAGAACAGACCTCAATCTGGAGTCGAACACATTTCGGCTGCACAGTCTGAGGGGAAGCAGCAGTACCAAGCTTTTAGGAATACGACGTCTAATCCTTTTATCAAAATCTGTCCACAAACTAACCCGAGTCCCTTGCAGTGCTGCATGGACTGTGCTCGGCGCTTTGCTCTGCCTTATTGCTAAACCAGTCACATAATGTTCTCCTGTATTTCATTTCCATTACATGAGTTCAAATTCATCAGAGTAGCCAAAGCAGCAATACATTACAATGTATAATCCTGCAACACACACTCTGCCTCAGAGTCACAGTCCAACCTACACACACACACACACACAGACACACAGATACACACAGACACACACCCACTCACCAGACTAAAATGATGTCAGGCCAAATGCTATCTGAGTGAGGATGGGGGGATGGTTATACAAGCATGTTTACAGGACACTTCCTGTGGCTCAGCCTTGGGAGCATCATCTGTACTCAGACAAACAAACACGAGTTCCCAAAGCTATGCGAAATCACTTTCGACAAGAAGCCCACACGTCATCTATTGATTTAATAAAATACCAGTTTCTAATTAGTGCTATATTAAGTTGAATGGAAACCTCAGAATTATGCAGGCGCAGTTGGAACATGTAAAGATGCCATTTCAAGATGTGTTAAATACTGTAGTCTTTATAATAACAAGCCCATGCATGTCAACCATTCATTA
Source organism: Neoniphon sammara (assembly GCA_900302535.1). Taxonomy (NCBI): domain Eukaryota; kingdom Metazoa; phylum Chordata; class Actinopteri; order Holocentriformes; family Holocentridae; genus Neoniphon; species Neoniphon sammara. The sequence continues at coordinate 109,809 of OMKZ01008668.1, read as the reverse complement.
CAGGATATAGCCTTGGGAAGAGGCATGTCTGAGTAGCCAGTATAAGGGCCTAGGCATGGGGAGGTGGCATAAATACACAGTAAGCTAAGATAATAATGGGTTTTCTTCGAGTTTATAATCTGTGTATATTTAGTTAGCTGAAGGGAATTAATTGCTTACTATAATTCACCAGTTTTCCTGAAAGTATTACAAAACATTCTTTCATGCAGTTTTTAAAAGATAATTGTGAACAGATGATAAATACACCATATGCCTTAAATGTTCATTTTACAGAAATTATAAGCTACAAGCGTAGACAGCAGATATCTGGAGGAAGGGTAGTGACGCATCACTTCCTAAATTATGTGGTTTACCTGTTATAGCCACGGGCAGGTGATAAGCGGTTTGCTCATTGTTTTACAAATTGTGTGTGAAGGACACCAGCTTGCACCCAGGGGCTGCCCAGATGTGAGCGGTTCTCTGTGGATTCTTCACTAGACCAGGGTCAACTATGAGGAGTCAGTGCACACTATTTTGCCACTAATTTATTATCAATGTCATTAGACTGTTAATAATGCATGTGGTGTGGCAATAATGTACCACAGCACACAGCAGTCTAATAGTTAGTGAATCACTGATGACTTAATACTTTAGTTATATTAAAAATCAAGGCCACAACAGCTCCAAACCACACCTTATTTTATCTAAAATTAACGTTCTAATCTCCAACAATTCAATTTAACCTTTACAACTGAAAATATGAATTAGTTATTGCTTATTGTAGCAAATCAGGGGTAAAGTTGTACACAGTTACAGCTTGGTTACCTCCAAAGTTCAACTATTTTCACCTACTCTCTCCTCTATGTTTCTCTCATCTCTAGAAATATTAGGGATGCACCTATACTGATACTGGTATCACTGTAGGTGCCAATACCAGGCAAAAATTGAGTATCAGTACTTTATCGATATTTTACCCAAGATCAATACCCAATACTCTAATACCAGAAGCCCTGAGTAACATGTCAGGAATAAAAGCTAAGTGTCGGGATTTCCACTTTTGGCACACATAACCCTGTATTTCTCAAATGGTAGGGAAAAGAAGAACTTTATATGAACTTTATATCAATTAGTCCAACAATCGCAAACTTAAAAACTATTGCCACCAAAAAAAAAGTCCATTGATGAGGTGATTCTCAGATACAATCATGAACTAACTGGCTTTCTGCGTGGTCCTGAGCTCCTTTAAGGTGATTTTACCAGTCACCCTTTTCCCAAAAGTGACTGGCACATCCCAAAATTTCCCGGCCACTTCAAGTATTTCACCAGGAAGCCATTATAGACTAGATTTCTTTAATAGAACAGGATCTTCCAAACATGCTTGACTGCTCAAGTGGGTGGTAGAGTGGACAACAACCACAGCCAAAATTTATCATTATTCAGCTGGTGGCTGGGGTCTTTCCCATCCAGGTCACAAAGGGATAATTAGGTTCTTAGTGTATTCAATTACTGCAGTGAAATGGTGGGATTAATAAAAATCAGCAGTTGTTATTTACACCAGGTGTGAACAGTAAGTGCATGCTATTTACAGCAGCTGCAGATAGTAAACAAAGGCTACTTGCACCTGGGACAAATTATCCATACCACTGATAAAATACCAACATTTACTGAGATTTGGGAATATTTATCTGTGACAGCACGTTCCTGATCAAGGCCATAAACAGATATAATACAGCTGAGGGACAACGATGGTTTACTGAACAGGCTGCAATATTTTCTCTTTTATTCCAGCATCCACCCATCTGCATGTAGAAAAGATAACAGATATTGATGAATTATTTCTATTCAAAACAAGCTTTGCTGGCATGACAGGAAATGCACATGAAAGAGATACAGCCTCTCTTTTGTCCCTGGAGCCAGGGCTGATGCTACCTTTCTTTACTAGTACAGGAAACTCTTAATTTCATGTTCATTTCATTTCAGTGGTCTTTCAACTGTGTTCATCGCATATTAATGGCATTTTAGGCATGTGAGAACCAAGAGTCAGCTCTACCAGGTTTTCATAATTTTTGCATCACTACATTGTTAAACGTATAATCCACAGTGTATGGCTATGTTTACTGTTAATACAGTAATAGTTAGTGGATTACTGATGACAGAAACCAAGGTGATAACAGCTTCTAACCGTCCCTGATATTCTCTTAAACTCTGATTTGCTAAAATCCAACTTAATCAGAAAACTGGTGAATTGATGAATAGGTTTTACTTACAGCAGCAACCCATGGGAAATTTGCAGGGGCAGTCACAGTCACACAGAATTGCAGTTGCAGTAATGTAATGCGTAAAACCATTCACAGGTAATGTATTAACGTGAAAGTCAATCCCAGCTCAACTGGCTTGGTCCACCAGACAGTGCCTGACCAATTAATTATGGTATAATAGCCAATTCTGAAACATGAAATTATTATTAATCAGGAAAAGGTCCATAAAAAAGGCCTTCCACTAATGTCACCACTGATGGTGGATCATAAAGGGTCATAAACCTGCTGTGGTGTCCTAAGTTAGAGAGCATCAATAATTTCCTTTCATTTTTTCTATTGATCCCCAAAGGAAAAATTCATCTCTTCGACTGTTACTATCCCACCCCTTTAAGTCAAAGCACAGGGTCATCTACAGATCAGTGGTTTGCTCAAAGACACTTCAGCAGAACAGATGCTTGCTGTTATCCTTCAACTGAGCTTTCCAGTTGACAGACTATCGTGTGGAGCATTAAACATGTAAAAACAGAAGAGTGCACTCAGTAGAGTGCAGATCTCTGCCAGGCATGTGTAAGGAAGAACACAACATCTATATAAAAAAAATATCCCATTGGCTGATAGGGCCAGTAGTATGCGAACAGAGCATGAAAAAGAGCTAAACAATGAATGGAGTGAGAGAGTGGAAGTAGTGAGAACAAACATTGTTCAATGTTTTTGAATCACTGCAACCACAAGAAGTTCTTCCTCATACAGTCATAAGTAAGTACAGCATTTTTTAGGCTGACCAGTAGTTTGCGAGATTAGCCGCAGACAGACACACACACAGACAGACAGACACAAAGACACACACGACCAAATGCATAATCTCCTAATAATAATAGATAAATAATAATAATAGATAATAATCTTAGATTTATGCATGAAAATAAACTCCAAAATACTTCTATAGCTAGCAGAGGTTGAGTCAAGTTTCTGAGTAATCCAAATATTAACTATTGATCTCCACCGTCACTGTGGGCCTTTTAATTTGGAAAGACCACAGACCTGATGGAGCTAAACTGCATCAACTAGTACCCATGGGGGTCAGACCTATTAGCCTTAGTGACGCAATTTTCCTGTGTTAATAACCCAAACCAAGGCACAGTTTAAATTCACTTGCTATGTTGATATGCATGGGGTACCCCAGCAATTGGCCACACTCCACTTAAGGTCTTACTCAGGTTAAGCTATTTGCATGCACCTTCGACACCCTGCTATTGAGTATCACTGTTATCATGAATAAAGCAGTGAACTGAATACTCCTGCCAACTTGGTGTCTTGCCGAGTGTAAAAGTATAAAAAGATGCGTCTGCCAGCTACCCTCTTTGACTGAGCAGTAGTACTGAAGGTTACTTCAAATGGAAGGGAAATATGTTTATCCTAGTAACAGTAACAGTGGGTGCTGGTTGTGGACATGTTTTAATGTCAAAATTTACCTACAGAGATGGGTTTGCACAGATGACAAAAAGTAAAAGTGACAAGACTAAGACATTTTCATGCCACAGTAACCCGTAATATCTAAGGTAGATGGTTACATGCCACAGAAACCCATAATAGCCAAGTTAGTATTGTTAGAGGACCATAAAGGTCCTATTTTGATTTTATATCAACAGTAGCTGATGAGCGTTTTTTCTTTTCTTTCTTTTTATGGGTAAGTCATCCTTTCCCTCTGAGCTATCAACACATTTCCTTACACAGTGGTTCTGCATGTAACCGCACAATCACAGACTGACAGACTGATAACTTACAGTATATTCTAATTATTATTATTTTGATTTGCAAAAAAGTTGCATATTGCAGCTTTAAGCCCATCCGTATACCCAGTCCTAGGTGGCGTGTCACCTCACCGAATCACCAAGCTTCACTTCACTGATGGAGCGGTTTAAAAAAAAAAAAAAAAACGCTTTAATTATTATTATGTTTGTTATTGTGCTGACCGCTATGGTGCCCTGAATTGAGGAGATGTGTCTTCAAGATACAAAATGTTTATTCAAATGCGAGAGTATAGGAAAATGATGGGGTTCATTCCAAAACACAATACATCTATTCTAGGTGGTGTTTTTTCTAGCTGATTCCAGCTTCTCAAACATAACTATTTTTTACACAAAAATGACTCAGAACAGTTATGCACGACAATATGTAATATACTGGCTATCGTATGCCAGGACAGCTATTTTCCATCTTTTTTATATTTCTAATCTTTCTCTACTTCACTCATGCTATGACACCAAACTCTCATACCATGATTGCAGAATAGGAAGTCCACTTTAATCAGCGAGGAGGAATTTGAGATTAAATTTGGAATATGAGAGGACAATGACCCCATAGCAAAGTGCTGGCATCATCATATAACTCTCATTCACCGGGATTAACTGCAGTCTCTATTTTCATTCACTTCTAATAGGTGACTTAAAGGCCCTTGAGAGGGAAAGCATCCTTCATTAATAGGCTGGAGTGAAAGCGTATTCTGGGCTTTCACTAATGATCTCCATATGTCTGGCTGTGGCCTTATGAAACCAGTAGGTATTACAGCAGAGTGAACCCATTCATATCACAGACATAGACCTGACTCCGGTCTTTACACTGGGTTCAATCATCAGACAAGCCTGTGCACGAATGCAACTCATAACAAATGCCCTGGAATTACTGAAACAACCTCTTTAAAATGAATTAGGTGCGTTTTTTGGATCAGTTTGAAGGTTTCCACTACCAGTTTCCCATATTGCTTCAGACCACAGGCTTCTCTTGCTTTGGGTTTCAGTTCAAAGAGGAACTGAAACATCAAGATACTAAGCCTCAAATAAGTTGTAAATATTAATATATGTTTAATTTACAAGTCGAGTTGAAGTGATAATGTTGTGAGTGTTGTCTGTGTTTTCTGAGTGCAAAGGCCACGTTAGGCTACTTACTCTTAAACGCCGTGATTAGCATATTCCCATCCTTGATAAGTTCTTTGATGAATTTATTTGTCCGCTCCAGCTCTATCTCATGGCATTTGAGTCGCTCTCTGAAGTCCGGACTATCCAGGAAAGAGTCACTGAACTCCAAAGTGGGGAGTCCCATTATACCCGAACGACAAAGTTCCCCTTTAAACTTTGTAACTAGGTATATAAAACGTTTTTGTTTTCATCACGTAGTACCGGTGTAATACTCTGACTTCCAAGTTGACCAAAAAAAGTTTTCCTGCTCCTTTCCTCTCACTTCCGCTTTGCCTTTCTATGCTTTTCGCTGCCTATCATAATAAATAGTGGTCGTGTGACTCCTGCTGGTTAGTTTTGGATAGTTGACAATAGTAATACTGTAAACCCTGACTCTATCCATCTAAATCTGAAAAGCCTATGCAACGAATTCATTAAAATGCATCACTGCATCATTAAACTCCAACCAGGAGCACGAAAGAGACAAGTTTTGCATTTTCACTCACTTCAGATGAAGTCGACTGAGACACACCGCTATCAAGTGGTGCCTTATAGACCACGGGGTAAAGCCTTGATGTATTTTAAAGTTGTATTTTAAACAAAATTGTCCTCTGAAATCCCCGAGTAGTCATTTTACTTTACCTAAGGTATGAAAAACACTGAAATGGTACAGTGTTGATTTTCTCTACAAATGTGATCTTTTCATCATAATGGTATAATTAAAATAAAAAGAGGTGGATCGCCATTTAAAAATAATAAATAAATAAATAAATAAATAAATACTTAAAGGAACAGAATAAAATTTCAAAATTATGCTTGATTATAATTATGCTCTCTGTTTAAATGATCTCTAGGTTTAACTGTGGGTGGAATCAATTCAAGGCAAGAGGGCTGCAGGTTGATGTTTTTTTGTTTGTTTGTTTGTTTGTTTGTTTTTCTTTCAATTTTTCCAAACACTCCAGTCAGAATTTGTGAGGTTTTTTTTTACTTCTATCTGCCTCACATCCTTACTCAGCATCCTATGTGCCTGCCTGTTGAAAGCTACTCAGTTTTCATTCATTAATTATGATATAAACACACATTTTTATTTTTAAATTGTTTAGATGGAAGAAAACTTGTAGGGACAGAGAACACAGCTGAACACTCAAAAGGAGCTCCAAAAGCAGAGGGCTAATAAGCTGTTTTACAAGTTATTTCACTCATTATTACTTGTCACTCCACTTGTCCTCTCAAATTTAATTTGCAAAATCACACCTTTTTTTTTTCTCTCACATTTTGAGCTGTCACTGTTCCCCACCCCAGGTTTTCGTTAAATGTTGCCACTGGAGACATAGCCTACTTTTCTCTGTCTTGAATGCTATGTGGAAATTATGGTTTGTGATGCATCATAGCCTACTGGAATAAATGAGGATATGAGGAGACAGATCTGCATTAATACCTTGGTTAATGCATGTAATTAGACTAGAGCCTAATTGGAGTTGGAGGAATTTGTCACATTCTCTTCATGGGAGAGAGAAGGATAATGATAATGATGTCATGCTCACTATTAGTATTTGGTAGGCATGAAGCGGATGCTCTGTCACTAAGTCTCCAGAATGACTCCTTTCAATTGTGCTTTACAGCATTGGGGGCTTATTCTAGGCAAGTGGGAATTTTATAGTATAAGCCGTACCCAACACACAAATGAACACGTAAATCCAGTAAACATTAATTAATTAGAGAACTGGCTGTAAGTATTAAAATTGGCCAAGAATATACACACTTGATGCTATTTGGGGTTTCATATTTTTTTTTAAATAATCTGATATGCTCCTAAGTTTGGTATCTAATTTGATAACTGTAAAGTCTCTGAAACTCTCACTCACGGTATATTGAAGAAATAAATTTATTATGTATATACCATCTTCTAGACTCTCATTGGGCAAAATTGAGTCATAGGCAACTGGA
>OMKZ01008668.1:80777-102651 GCA_900302535.1 Neoniphon sammara | reverse complement strand
TTAAAATTGGCCAAGAATATACACACTTGATGCTATTTGGGGTTTCATTTTTTTTTTTTAAATAATCTGATATGCTCCTAAGTTTGGTATCTAATTTGATAACTGTAAAGTCTCTGAAACTCTCACTCATGGTATATATTGAAGAAATAGATTTATTATGTATATGCCATCTTCTAGACTAGAGTTCAGGTTGAATGCATACAGGCATGTCAGTACATACAGGCATGTTCTATAAAGGCATGTCAATATATTCAATACTTTATTTTCCTTTTCTTCTTCTTCTTCTTCTTCTTCTTTTATTTAATTGATATTTGCAGTGAAGAGAGGAAGGTAAGACTGTGGGGAATCAGGCCTGACACTGGCCATTTTTCTGCCTTAAGTGAGTCTGTGGTAACCCTGGATGTAATTTGGCTGGCAGCAGCAGAAAACTTCCCAATATATTTCACTAGTGACTGTGAGTTATATATTTGTAATTAACCTACTATAAACATTTATACGAGCTATAAAATAAAAGAGATACAGATGAGCAATAGATTTACAGTATGTTTGTGCTCCCCGCCATCCATGCAGTAAAACTGCCAGTCAAGGCTTACTAAATTCCACAAGCACCATACAGGCCTAGTAAAGTAGAGGCTTACTGAAAAACTGAAACTGATCAAAAAACAGACCAGCTGAAAAAGGACCAACAATAAAATATAATTTTATGTGGACTGGGGCTAGGCTGTCTAAAATGAGCACCTTTGTGGACATGAGAACTAATTAGCTCCTGTTGTGATGTAGAGGCTGATTATGGCATTTCTGACAGGACACTGAAGGCAACATAATATACCTTTGTTAGGTCAACGCAGTCGCAAATCTATGAGCAACACAATCAGTTTGTTGTTGTCATCTTAGCATATGACAGTTACATTATACCATTTTATTATACCAATTTACAAAGCAAACTTTGCAAGGAGAGAAAGATGGACTCATAATATTATGAATTTATGATCCCCTGCCCCTAGGGGTCAAGTCTACAGCAAAAATATGACAGCATGAGACTTATTTTATGTTGTATTTTTGGTGTTGCTGGATTCACTAGTGCACATAATGTTAAAAGGCATTCTGATTCACGTAGACTTATTTTCTGCTGTCATATCTGGACAGATGGCACCCTAGCTGATGGATAGATCCAGGAATGGGGGAATGACACGCGACAAAGGTCCCATGCCAAACCTGAACCCAGGAGGTTGAAGCCACACTGCACACTCCTCAGCTGGCTCAGCCACCAAGGACCCCCTGTTAATACATTACTTCTGACTGGCAGAGCTGACTATAAGCTTGACACTTGTGTTATATTATTCTGATTGGCAGGGCTGACTCATACAACCAAAATGTGGCAAGCGCAAGCTACAATAAAATGACTATGGTAATGGAAGTGGAACAAAAACAGGCCTCCGGCTGTGCTTGAGGACCCAACAACACAGGCAGCATCTTTGTCTTTACATGTATCAGTGTACAGCGTATGCATTTCCAGTGATGAAATCCAAAGTCTGTTAATGAAATGGATGAACAGAAAAGCACAAACCCTTAGTGATTCACTGCGAGGTGTAACACTGATCATGGTCACCATTAACAGCATAGTGAACTTATATGTGACAAAGCTGCCCTGGGTGCAGGCCCAGTTTGCCTGGGGATATGTGATTATTGCAGCCTTAATAATGCCCTAGCATGCATTATCCATTTGGGAGAAACAACGGTCCAGTGATCAGGTAATCCTCCGCAAAGATAGCTAAATGTACTGTGCAGTCCGCCTGTATGTTGCTTTTGGAAGAATTATGCAGAAAATTGGTCTAAAATGTTCCTTAAAACACCAGTAGAGACTTTTGGGCGAATGGTTAGTTGTATGAAGCATGGCTAATTGCAGTTTTAAATGGCTGCCTGTAGAGTCTTTGAGGAAAATTTGGTTTAATTAAGAGGATACTCGGTAGAGAAACTGTCCCTGCACTTGTCTCTCATACATGCATTCACACATTGATATTAGTCATGCAAACATGAGTTTATGCTGGGAAGCAGCACACATGTCCTTCTTTGTGACTGCACCTACTGTACAGAGACCAACAAAGAACCATAAACACAACATATTACACCGAGCCACCACACACTGACTTTCTGCACACATAATAAGTGAGTGAGACATCTTTCCTTTATTGTGCACATGGGGATAGAAATTACATATGAGGCACACATCCTCCTACATCCTCAGCCTCATTCTCACTGCATTAAACAGGACCACACTGGCCTTGCCTGATGGAAAATCAGCAGCTGAAATGGGCGGAAAAAAGGCTAGGATTTCGTGGCAGGACCGCCACTGTCAGATATCAATAATCCATGCAGAAAAAGCATCGATTAGCTTTGTGATGCAGATGAGTTATGTGCAAGTCACGCGATTTCTTATTAGATTTCTTCTGACATCACTGTATCACTCAGCACCACAGTTAGTGCATGTGAGATGTCTTGTCTTATTATGGCAGTAGTGGAATTGAGGGGCGGGGGGGTTGTTGGTTTGTAACATGTCCCCGTCAATTCCAGTTTTCTTGCTCTCATTCTACAGTATCAGCCCTCTAGGGTACAGTTTGTTGCATCGATATACAGTGGCGAGCAGGGATATGTGATACATTAGTGGCAACACTGTTGCACATAGTTAATTGCCTTGTGCAGTATTATGGCTACAAAGTGGGACAGACTGAGCTGGGATGTTTGATGAAAGGCGGTGAATGCAGGATGGGCTTCCAGAAAACGAAATCTCAGCTCAGTACACAGCTCTCAGTTTTCCATCTGAAAGTGCAGAGATGATAGAGTTTAAGATGTCACACTTGACATTTGTAATAACTGGCCTTGCCGTGGCTAACAGCTCTGACTATGCCTGAGGAAGACATTTCATCTCACCAATAGCTGTACAGTACACATGTAGGGCAAAAATCTGATGTGAGTGGGTTTTGAGCAGTGTTGCGTTAATTGTGCATCTGAGACAAACAGATACATTATCCCAAGGCTTAGATAGCTAGACTTCTTCTTGTGATGGCAATTACCTCTAAATGATATGAGCTGTTTTCCCCAATTAACAATTGACACTGCCATGCATACTCTTCATTTAAATCAGGTATTAAAGTAATTGCACAATTTCCGGGAGGCACTCAGCTTAGTTCCAGAGGAGAGCTTTTGAGAACAAGACCTGTCATTGTTTTTCCCAGCTCATGATTAATGAGCCTAATTTAGATTTTTTTTTTAATCCAATCAGGCTGTGACATTTCCTATCAGATGAGTCCTTCCTCATATTTCCTTTGTTTACGTCCTGACAGTGCAATCTGCCAAAAAGGCAAGTGCTGGGCGCTCATTTATGACTTCCACGTCCAGATGACGTTTGAAAAGTTATGCGTGATTACCTCCTCTTTACACAAAGAGGCATCTCTAAAGCATGTGTGAGAGTCCAGAGGGATTTTATTTATTGCTTTTCACCACCGAGCCCAAATGGGAGGAACGTAAGCCGTTTAGTTTGAAATGCCACGGCTGCATATGAGTTTAGTCTGGTGCTAGGTAAGCCAACAGAGACATGTCCTGGGAGATGCTAGAGCTGGAGAATAGCTACAATCAAATATACTGCAAAACTTCATCTGTATCTCTACATCTACAACCTCTGACTTACAAATCTTCTCAGTAGACCTAAGAAAGTTGTCCACAGAAGCAAAGCTGCTTTATTTTTTGCCTCATTGACCTTCATAAGGCGATACCTGTCCAGGAGGACCCGAGGCACAAATTTAAGTCCAGGTGATAAATTACAGCGCTGCTACACTAGCTTTGTAAGCAAACATTTTGTGGTCTCTGCTGGGACTTTCTCTTTAATTTGGACCTGCAGAAATATAGGGGTCTCTCTTCTGAAGCACGCCCCTGTCTAGCCAGATAAACTGCTCTTAAGCAACCAGTCCAGGCTACCATGCAATTCATCTGTTGGCCCCACACTGTTAGGATGTTTTAGCACGTCATGAATCATTGCAGCGAAAGTGAAATGGACTGAAAATCTAAAATTGTGCAGCAGAGAGTAGCGTGCAAGAGATTTTAGAGTACTATACTACAGAGAAGCCTTTGTTCTTATTTTTAAAACCTGATGTAGGCTGCAGGTTACCACTTCAAGTGCTGGCAGCTTCTTTTGATTTCCTCTGAATTTCAGAAAAGCCTTTGATTCCATTTTAGCTCAAAGTAAAATATTTCATTGCTAATAGGCTGTTGGGAAATGGATGTCTCTCAAAGTCTGTCTCTGTATCTTTTTTTTTTTTTTTTGGCCTATAAACAAGAATCTTTCCTGCCTGCCCATCCACCATCACTGACAAATGGAGTTTCATGGAGTAGAACAAAAGGTTGCACTGGACTCATCTATTGTGTATCATTTGTATGTAAAATGTGATTCTTCAAATTGTTATTCACTGATATGACTATAATGTTTAAAAATACATAGGGCATGTGGCTGGTTAATTGCCTTAAGGTGCTGATAGCCTTGGTTGATGTTGCCATAGTTTTCTTCAATGAGGCGTGATGAGAGTTACTTTGTTTTGCAGTTAGGATATTTTGCATTTCTGTACTTTCCTGAAGGGGGCAGTATTTCCTCTTCACTTTAATTGCATCATTCTTTTGATGCAGATTTTACCGGTGTCTGACCCCACTCACATGCTAATTTATCATTTTTGAAAAATTAATTTTAAAGGACAATGGTTAAAAACTAGCCACTCACACCAATTGATATAATTTATTGAACAATTAATTTAAGCCATCTGGGAGTTAATTACTTTTGCAGGATCAGCATATAACCTATTCCCAATAGGAAACAACAGATTGCATGTAAGACTGGATCATTCTCCACTGCAGCTTATTCCATCTGGGCACTATGCTTTTGACCAGACATCCTTTTGAGTGCTATTTTGGGCAGAAATGATGCCATGCCTTTAAATTTTTCCCCAGCACGCACTGGGCTTTAGCAGTTTTTTTTTTTTTTTATGGAGTGATTTACACTGAGAGGCAAGTTTATTAAAGCTTTGGGATAAAAGTTTTGCTTTTAATCCAGTTCAAACCTCAGTGAATTTAAATTTAAACTACATTAATTCACAGTGCCTCAGCTGTGTGCTGTGCTTTATTTCAGTGGTGGTGTATTTTGATTAAGGTTTTAACATAGCTGCCTGCATAGCCACTTTTTGACCTTATCATGATGAGAGATTGTCCAAACAGTATCTTTGTCTATTTTTTCTTCATATTTGGCTTAGCAGTTTTATTAGAAGTGATAACACTGGCAAAGTACGGCACAATGTGTCTATTTCTGGCAATGTCAAGAAACAGGATGTAGATGGGTCACAGTCATGCCATTGGTGACCAAATGTAACAGCTCCAAATGACATTGTACTTAAGTAATGAGCCCTATTCAGTCCTTTAAACAAAACAGTGTTATCTCTGACTGGTGTATTAGTATTCCTGAAGCAAACCTCAGAAGGCTGTTGAGAGGCCCTTGATCAGATAAATCAGCATTAAGGGTTTTCATCAGAGAGAGAATTACATAGGCCCTCTGTTGCTTCACGCTCTTCCGTGGGGAGCTTGAATTATAATTCTACATTTTTCAAAACTCCTCCATTCATTCCCCTTTCTCATGGTGAAATTTAAAGTCCATTATGTTTTTGTCACCGCCGCCTCTCAATCCAATACATTTCTCCCAGTGACAGAGAAAAAGGAGGCAGAGAGATCAATGTCTTCATTGCATTCTAAAGCAGAAATCAAGCAAACTATTACCCAAAATTCAGAAGTGCACCCCTGCGATTCTATATGTTCCCAAAGGCAAAGATGGGGTATTATGTTTGTGATTGAAGCAATACAAGGACATAAGTAAGCAATTGCATGTGATAACACTGCTGCAAATCAATAGTGAGATGCTGAAACTTCAAGGAAAAGTAAACAAGGAGGATAAACCTCTCCTATAAGGTCGCTGAAAAGTGATAGGTAATGATGGTAAAGGTATTTTTGACATAAATACATGTGAAATATCAGAGTTCTGCAGCATATCAAAAATAAGTGATAATTAAAAAGCAGCAATGAAATGAAAGCCTAAATACTATGGAACTTGACCTGTGTAGTGGTTTATTTGTGGATAATGTCACTGAGATCAGGAAAGCTGCTTAAAAAAAAACAACCTGTTTTTCTGGCAGAGAGGAGTGTGCTTTTTTAGTCTGCTGAAGGAAAGGCCTAATAACCAACTTTCAATTTTAAAAGCACACAATGACATGCCCCCACTGGTGCTGATTGACTGATAGAGGCTTTGTTAGCAGTCTCTAGGATCTTTATAGCTTTGAGCCAGGTAATTGGAAAAAAAAAAGGAAGTCTTTGTGTGGGTCACTCCTGAAAAAGAACCCAAACAACTGAAGGCAATTTGTGGTTGAAAGGAGCACCAGTCAGCTGCTCTTCATTTTGCAGCAACAGAGATATTAAAAGAACATATAGTTCCACGCTTATGATGCCTTAATATTAAAATAAAATTTCACAGTCCATCGGTGTGTGTGCGCGTGGAATATCAGCCGACAGGTTTAATGGAAGGAAAATTCTGAATATTGGTACAGATGAGGAAAGAGGAATGTGTAATACTACCAGCTCCAACGGCAGTTATGTAATTCTGCATGGGGTTGAGAGATTGATGCCTCATTGACCATATTCAGTGTACCATACTCCATCATGGCTGTGCATTTCAGTTGAGGCATTTCAGATGTTTTTCAGCAACCTGAGGCCATTTATTGAGATAAAGTTTACGCTGCCAAATCGCTGATAATAACAATAATATAATAATTAATTATATAATAATTATAATTTTCCCATACTTTTGAACACTCAGTGCACAGCAGATGTCGAGTAATTATTTTTATTGTCACAAACATTATGCTACACATTATAAAGCAAACCTTACTGCCTAAATCCAAGTGGCAGGTGAGGTCACGACTAATGGCTATCTTGAATGTCCATAAAGACAGCTTTGAAAGTGTCATCCATCTCTGGACCATAATGTCCTTACACAAGCACAAAGCTGGTACATGGGCAGCGGGGTGTGGAGACTGCAGTTGACAGAGGCTCAATAATCCAAGGTCAGGGCATTTAACAGACAAAGACAAAAGGCTTATCTAACCACTTTTCTTTTGCCTCACATCGCCAGTAATGCCAGTCAAATCAAATGAGTGACAGCCTCCACTTAAAGATTTATGCTAATCTAAAAGGTTGTGTTGAGATCACTAAGCCCACAGTGGTTACGGTGTCAGGCTTCATGAGCACATAAGGACAGAGGATGCCCACAACAATTTAGACAATCTTAACTGATATTTCATTGTCTCAGTCTTCACTATCATTTGAATAACTTTGTGCAGCTTCTGTGTTAAATTTATTCATATTATATATACTGCAAAATTTGTATATATAGGTTATACTGGGTATAGACTATATTGCATAAAGAAAAAAAGCACTCACTGTATTAAATCTCAAGTGATGCATTCTTCAATATTTGCATGAAACCCACTTGGCACTCATAACACCTGAATAAAGATACATAACACCTTGAAAACTCACTTTATCCCTGTTATGAATGCAGATATATGATTCCCCTGTTACTGACATTATGCTATTGGCTGCTCCATAAAGGTGTTCCAGACCTTCCATTTTGCAAAGCATAAAAAATCAGTTTACTGGAGGCCAAGGTTGGTAAAATAAATAGTAGATTATAGTTTAGATCAATAAATAAACAAACATTCTAATGCTTTAGGCTTACAATATCACCCCACAGTACCTAAGAAATGAAAATTGGATAAGAAGACTTGACTTTAAAATTATTTGTTGGTTTGTGTTTAGTAAATCGCAGTTTTAGGACAATATGATATTACCAAAAACAAAGGAGACCTCTGCTGCCTTTATACCTTCCTGTAATCATTTTACATAATGTGAGACCAGGTCAGATTTTGTAAGAAATCTGCTGATTACTTTTAGTAGAAAAAGTTTGCTTATTGCACAAAACAAGAAAAGTGTTGCTGTTCTTCCAGTACATATGAAGGCAAAATGTGCAGAGTTTCTAGCAATGGCAGATGGAGGAACCAGTGACAGATGTAGTGATGGAAAAAATCACTGCTACATGTTTATCCTCTTTAGAAGGGAAAATGAAAAAAAATAAATGCACATAGACTGACTCCAGGTGAGGGAAACGAGGTACAAGTACTAAAATAGTCTCCGCAACAGGAAGTAACTGGGTTTATGGAAAATACGGTATTAATTTTGAGAAACAATAACACTAATAAAACCACTAGCATGAGATAGAGGCTACCAAGCATCTTGACCATGGTTTTGTGGAAACTACTAGGGTATTACATTTAATCTGACAATGATATATTGATGTTTAAAAGGTGGTACTTGTAGCACTATCTTATATTCAGGCACCCTTCCATTACATATGAACAGTGTGTGACAGTTAACATATGGCATACATTGGTATTCACGTGTTCGGTGCAGTTGTTCGGAAACTTGTATGCAGCTGCTAGCACTGTTTTACTGTCTGGAGAAGCCCAACCTCAACAGTACAATAAGACACAGATGTGATAGATGTTACAGAAATCAATTATGAAGGCTAACATAAGGGTTGAATCAGTATCAATGAATTTGTCATGAAGCTGTTATGCAGATCTTACCGGTCTCAGATAACGTGTTAGTTGCCTGGCCTGCTACCAGGCTGTATGTTAGTAGCATGAATGTAATTATTATTCAACATCCTGCAGAAGCTCCTCCAGGGACAAAACTGGCTTTGAGATATTCTCTCCTTCCCACCAACTTTTGAAGAACAGTCAAACTTTTAAGGTTGACAGCAAAGCTCATATTCTATGTGTTTGGGACATTTAGGTCTGGGCTGTTTTAGTCCTCTCTCCTTGCAGTATTATTTAAAAGTACAGAAAGCTTGCTTTGTTTTTGTAATGCCATGGATGAAAGACACCCAGACCGCCAAACTCTCCTCAGAGAATTACGCACAGGACCAAACTATACTTGTTTACTGTCCTCGTGTTTAAGTTGGCTTTTTCCATATGAAAAAGATGATGCTTGCAGCTATCTTTCAGTGCTGAGACGTACCGAATGTGTTGGTAAGATAGAAACTTGTATCAGTGACCTTTAGGAAAACGACACAGGCAGTAACACTTCACATAAACTTTGCTGTATAACTCCTAAACCCTGAAACTACTGCACATAACAGCTATGTGATACAGCACATTCATGAATACTGACCCAATGTACATGCCAGGTCTGAAGCTAAATGTAAACCCTGGATACATGGTTGCGTAGTAGGCACCTTCAGCACCTCACACAATACATGCTGTATATACAAGTCCACTGCATAATCCTCATAGTAATGAATCAATATAATAATAAAAAAAACCCTGAAAAGCATAAGAAGGAACAAGAAAATACCATAATTTTGCACAACTAATAGTACATTAATTGCTTCTGGATTGTTACATATTTTGTTCTTTGTGTCAGATAATAATGCTTTATGAGAAATAATAAAACATGTAGCAACAGCAGCAACAAAGAATAAAACATTTTAATAAATTAAAACTAGTATAATGAATTTAAAGCGATCCCATAAATGTAAGCTTTTCAACATGATTTAAAAGAGGAGACAGGACAGGCGAGTCTGTTCTCCTTGGACAGGCTGCTTCACTGACTGAAGAAGCTCGGTCACTCCTGGTCTTTTCCCTCGGCTGTAAAACACAACATTCCCACTCAAGGATCTTAGGCTGTGAGATTAAAAGCTCAGCCGTGTAGCTAGGTGCAAGTCCCTTATGTGCTTTAAAAGTGATCGATAAAATTTTAAAATTGATCCTAAATTTTACATGGGGCCAAAGGAGGGAAGCTAAAAGAGAGGTGATGTGTTCTTTCTTTCCAGCCCTCATGAGAAGCCTGGTTGCTGCATTTTAGACCAGTTCTTGTTCGTAAAGACTAAAACTGAGAAGGGAGTGTATGTGACAGTGTAAGAAGAGATAAAATGCAGGCTCATAAGGTCAAATTTGACATTATAGATTTTAGACATTTGCCTGGTTTTAGCTTTAGTTCTCTCTCTTTATATATATATATTTTTAGCTTCCCCAATATAATAAAATTAAATAGCTGGCAAGCACAGGATTCATTGGTTGAAAGCACAAATGACAGTTGCAAGAGATGTATATTCATTAGTGTGCACGGCATAAATCATAAACCAAGTACGTAATTCAAGAGACCCCATTGGAAATGCTAAGCATGTTATATTATTGTGCAAGTAGAACTGCAAAGCTGCTACAAAGTATTTCCTGAGTACCAAGAGCCATCAAGTGTGCGAGCAGAGCCCTTATGCCTGTTTCAAAGGCTGGATTGAAAACAAGAGGTGATCAGGCGTTTGCAATCAGGACTCCAAGACATATAAATGACCTGCTTGCAAAGCTCAGTCTGGCTAAATCAGCACCATCTAGAGCACTGACTTCTTAAAACACACTTTTATGGACTTGCCTTTATCTAATGATTATTTATTCTCTGCTGCTTTTATGTTCTCACTTGCTGTTTACCCTTCACTGTTATCTTTTAATTTCCAGTTCTCCTTTGTAACTCATTTTGTGAAAGCATTTATTATTTTTTTGAATGAGACATATTCAGAGACAAGTCTGTCACTAAGTTCTAAACAAAATTATTTGTGAACATGACACTGTTAATGGGATAGATCAAGGCTTTGGGGGCACTCTGGTGGGAGACTGCTTGACTTGCGGCTTACATGCACAACTGCCATTTCAGAAAATGTTGAAACGGAAGGCTACATGTCGTCGTTTTCAAAAAACAGGCTGATCTGAGGCTTCTAGTGGTCTGCCATTGTTTGAATATTCACAAAGACAGCTTTTGTGTGGAAATGCTAAACTGAGATTAGCTCCTGCAGTCAAGCAGGCTACATGAAGCCTCAGAAGAGCACGCGGTAATCACACAGTTGCTCTGATGGTTCAGAAAGCCCTGTAACTGACCACTTAGAACAAACTGTACAGCTGTTCCAAAAGAAACCCAAAGGAAATCTCTAAAGATTATCCACCAATTGCACAAGTTAAGACATCCAGCGGGATATTCTGAAACCCATATTACATTGACTTTGTGCCAGTGCACAATACAGTAAAGTCAGTGGCTCTATTGATTTTGGTGGTTCTGTTCTTCTAGGATAAATAGCCATCTTGATGTCAAATAAGTTCAAGCAAAATATTTTATTTGAAATCTTTAGAAACCTTAATAGAGGGTTTAAAAACTTCAGCTGCACTTTATCACTAAAATCTGTCAGTAGTTGATGTTGACATATATGCTTGTATTCAGCGGCTTTATGATTATGTCAATTTATCAGATCATCTAGATTTTAGTAAAATAAACGGGACATTCGTATATCATTTGTTTTTTTACACAATCAATTTGTTTTTCCACTTCCAAAGGAAGTGGAATTTTCAGTTTTTTCTATAGATAAATACGCTCTGAACAATATGCTTATTTTATCATGTTTGGGATCAAACATGTGTGCAAAGCCATTTTACTGTGATATGAGAGGCATCTCATTTACTGAGAAATTTGCATGCTGTGATGTGTGAAGAGGATTTCTCAGACAACTCCCACCACTGTTTGATAATTTATCATAATTCTCTCAGTATGGCCATCTGCTTTGTTTTTGTATCTTTACTATGTAGTTCCCTGTGGCTCTTTTCTGTCTTGTATTTTTGTCACAGATAAAGGAGCCATCTAAAGTCTTGATGTGTTTCCCTGACAACCTTAATGAAGAAGCCCTCTCTGCAGCTAAGACCTCGATGTCCAGTTATCAAATCACCTGAACATGCAACCATCTGCGGCTCATTCTTCTCTGTTATTTGTAATGTATTATGAAAATTGTTTGTTTTTTTTTTTTGTTTTTTTTTTACTGTATAAACAATTTGGTCTACATACTGTTCCATCCAGGGAAATACAATCTGCACATGTGACATACTGGTCTGGATGGAGGGGAAAGTGCACTGCTCTCGAGAGCAATTTACTTATTTGAGCTTTGAGTCAATAAGGTCAAATAGAAGGCATTAATCACCCAAGTCTAAAAAAAGAGAAAATCTCTATATCTCAATACAAAGAGAAGTGCCTCTCTGCTCAAGCCATGAGCATAAACCTAGATTTCCAGCCTACAGCTCATTAAATCTGAATTGAATTTCTTTTCAGTTGCCTGTATTGCAGATCTGTATTCACCTCGGGTGATAAACCTCTTCTGGCTACCAATTAAGGGAAAACATTTACATGCATGGCACAATTTAAATGCACCACCGTCAGAGCAGACATGCTCAATCACCTCCAAGTCTGTTTCATTAATCATCATCTTACTCACAGCTGCAATCTCCTTGTCTATTGATTCTGTTGCAGGTGTTTATACTTAAAGTTTTTTTTTTTTTTTTTTTCATCAACAGTCAACTTGGACATTTTAGGTTGACTGGGGACTACACTGAGTTGCCATAGGCTTTGATGGCACACAACTGTCATACAAGAAAAAGATACTGACAGTGCTTTGTGTAAGACATCAGAGGTGAATGATTTCTGCCTTGAGCGTATTTGCAGTCTGTAAGGTATTGACAAACAGCATTGATTCTACAAGTATCATTGTTGTATCCACCCTTTAGATGTTGCTTTTCTTCAGGGCATTTGCAATGTACACTGACATGACCTGCTATAGCCATAGTTTGTACAGAGCAGCAATCCCTGTGGTAAGAGAGACTGAAGTTTGAATTTTATGTTGTAGTGTTTTAAATAATTTAGCGAAAACAGTGCATATTCTATTATCTATGACAGTGGTTAAAATGTGTGAATCAGTGGCTTCTCAATATTTTGCCATATTCTGCCACTGCAGTGCAAATTATACTGAGTCCAATTAGGATAACCAAAACAAACAGTTCACTTGGATGTTTCCCTTGTTAGCTATGAAAACACATCTCATAATGGACCTTTCAATACAGATTTTAACAATGATCAGTCTCTGCAGTACATATTTCAATAACTCTATCACCTGTGTAATAGCATGTTGTACATGTTGTAATGAAAAGTGGCATTGCTAATGCTTTTGGATAACAGATCCCAGCTGACAACAGAGCAAAAGGAAGGTCTTTTTTCATTTTATTTTGTGCACTGTAAGGATTACCGTGTTCAACAAAGATGTTCCCACTTCTCTCTCTTCCAACCATCTTTTGGCCACTGTTGCCATCTTGTTAGGCTTTACAGACTTTTTTAAGCCCAGTTGTCCATTTACACTAAAATTACAAAGCCACTAAGATTACTAAGCCAAAGATCATTTAAGTAAATGGGTTAAAATCACTGTTAAGTGAATATACACAAATGATTCTGTCTTTTTATACTTCACAGGAATTTTTGATCATGAAACAAAAGAGTGTTCTCTGAATGATTTAAAATGCTCTTTCACTCAACAATATCTTTGTCAAAGACATACCAGTGGTTCTCTGAAAGTGTTTCAACATTATTCCTTCAGTCATGGAAATTCTTGGATCTCTTTTACTGCAAAGTCAGATATGAGCAAATATGGGGCTTTCGGATGATCTGGCCAATTTAAACTTTGAGCAGAACAGCAAAAAGCAGCAAATGGATGAAGAAAGTGTGGCCTCTATACTGTTTTATTACTTAGTTTCACTTTGAAGGAACCCTCAGATTGCCGCAACTGATCCGGGTTTTACTGTGGCCTGCCACCCAGGGAATCTTTAAATCAGGCAATATGTCAGCCCCGTGAAAGGTTTGCCGCACCTGGCTTTACAGTAAAGTAGGCAATGAAGCTGTAAAAGGCCAAGCGATGAACTGGATGCTCCCTAGCACACCCAGGTTTCAGACTGAGGATAAACCCAGCATTTACCTTTCCCTCTTTCCTTCAAAGAAGATGGGGGAGGAGGGGGTTGTCTCTGCGACAGGCCAGGCCAGTTCAATCCAGGAAAAAGCCAGTGCATTAAGGGAACTGATGAGGATTCTGTTCACCTGAAACTAAAGGCAATGAATAAAACATAGGGTATTATCTCCAGATCCACTTATTAAGGTCTTAATTAATATTCGCATGACAAAGGAAATTGTGAAGCTTGATCAAATCAGTAGAAACTAAAGACATCAAGTTATCTAGATAACCTTGTACTGAGAGACACTTGTAGTACTTACAGCACCCATTTAGTTTTTCAAGATCGCAGCAGCACTATAAAAATTTGTAACACAGTCTTATTGCAATGTATTTTCACTGGCCATGATTATACCTATTTAAAGGAGGAGTGGACATGGCATCATCATGTCCTCATTTGACCTGGGTAGTCGCACCAGGCAAAGTAGACACGATAAGCTATGGCCATCTACAGGGAACCTGCATTACCTGGTATCGAAATTGGTGACAAATACCACAAACTAATGCTGTATGCTGATGATATACTTTTATTTCTCTCAAATCCTGAGCATGAAAATTCCACTACAGTACTTTAAACAATTTGATAGACTTCAACAAATTCTATGGAATGACAAATATCCAGGAACAAATCTTCATAGACTGAAAAGACCGCTGTATCATGGTGGTTTTGCATTTTTTTTGTTTACCACTGTACATTCACTCTAAGACACATGGCACAGTGGGATCCTCCCCAAGAAAGAGCTCACCCTGGTTTGACCTTGACAGCTCCACATGCAGCCCTCTTTCTTGTATGTGCTACATCACATCTAGTTTAGCCCCGGATATACAAACCTATCCTATTATATCACACATACAATAGGTTTGGGGGAAAGCAGCTTGAATTTTCCAATTCAATCCCCACCTTCACCTGTCTGCAGGGATTTGGCTAAATCCCAAGCTCTGCATAAACAAATCACCACTGCTAAGGAGCAATACAACTATACAGGGGAAATTCCTCTCCTGTATGAGGAGGAAATGATAAAATGTTCTGAGCCATCTGACATATCAATTTTGTAAATATTTACTGAGACAAATGTTGTTTCAAACATTTGACTCCCCCTTAACATCCCTGCCTGACATTGCACTCTTCAGCCAGTGTTAAGCATTTTGGGAATTGAATTGAGGCATCTGCCTACTACTCCATGTTTAAATCCTTAACAAGATAGGTCAGTCATTAAATCTACATGGTAAACAGACATAAAAGAATCATTTACAGACAATTACAGAATGGGGTAGGGGTACTCTTGGAACGGAAAAATATAATATGTTGAGAATTACTGATGAGAATATTATTATTTAAAGTAATAATGTAATAATCTGCATTTCTTTGACACCCTACAGGCTGTATAAAACTGAAACTCTAGAAGTTGGTGGCGAAAAAAAGAAACAAAAACGAAAACTATTTAAGCCAATTGTAGAGAATGCCCTCTCAGAGTTAAACACATTCTATTGCTATTGCAATCTTTCATTAGCTGATTAGGTGTCAAAATATGTCATGATGTACTCTAGATGTGGCCTCTTCCACAATGGATTTTTCCCTCCTGTTGAACGTCGACGGAAAATGGTGTGTCCCGAAAAAAGTACTTTGATACCATCCAAACCTTGTGTTCACTGTTGATACATTAATATAGCTGAAAAATTCCCTCCTATTAAACTTCTCTGTAACTGTACCGGAAACATCTCAAAATCACATCACATTATCTACATTTAGCAAACTATCCACAACAGAAAAATACACTGCCAAACAGCAAAATTGACTATACATCACCAATAATGTTTCATGACTGTAGGATGGATTTTTCCATAAAGAGTGGAATACCTCTTTGCTACCCTCAACATCTTTGTAGCACGTTGTTCAAAGCCACTTAGCTGTTGGAATGCCTATCATATAGACTATTTGGCAGACTGAGGGTATATCACTTTAAGTGGACTACATATTACACCTGAATCACATGGCATGGCCCTTCTATTTTGCAAAAATACCAGTAACTATGCCACCAACCAATTCTTACACTGGAGGGCTCTGCAATGCTGTAACTATGTAACTTCACTGCTAGTTTCTTCTTTTGTGTACTTGTATGGTTTTATTATTGTCTCTGACCTGTATTGTATTCACTGCTGTTTCTTTTTTCTTTTCTTTTCTTTTCTTTTTTTCTTTTTTAAATAGAACTTAATCATAAAAAAGAGATAGGGGGAAGTCAACTCACTGCAACATTTGTATTCTTTATTTAGATGCTGGGATAGTAGAGGGGGGGAATGGAATATGAAGACACAGGAGATGTAGCTCTATCAGGAGTTGATTCCAGGACAGGGAGGCATATATGCAGTTACAGAAGCAAGGTACTCAGCCACTGGACTATCTCTAGGCACAGATTACTGTCTTTCTTGCACAAAAAGCAGTGAAAAAATGCATGCATTTGCTATATCAGGGCTTTTTGCTGTAATGTAGGCCACTGTGGGGAAAACCCAAATGCTCATGTTTCATTATAGTCAGAATAAGTCAAAATATGGATACACTCTCAATCAGAATGTTTAGGGTCATTAATTAAAATGCAACTTCTAAGCTAGAGCAATGACATATTTACATAACTTGGTATATTAAACAAAACAAAATAAAACCATAAAAAAAATGCTGTTGCCTCAGCGAGGCAGATGGCCTACTATTATAGGGGAAGTTCTTGAATAACATCAGCTAATTTGATATACTCTCATCACTCCTTCATAAGAAATTAAAGCAAATGTGCCCTGCTGAGAGTCTTCATTAGGGAAAGACATTCAAACATAAATCTCAAAAGACAAAGACACATTCTGTTATTTACACTTTTCACCCTGTGTAGTCCGGGCTTTGTTTTTCTGTACACCCAAACAATTGACCAAATATGATACTTAAACATAATAACATTGCTAATTGAACACCAGGGCAGGGCCTTTAAATGGACACTTGAGACAGAATAAACTGTATACTCAAATGCTGTGAGGGCACAATGGACCAGAAATAATATGTAATACCAAAACATACACAACACATAGTGCATAGAACCTGTAAGAGAGGGCATATGGCAAGACAGAGAGTGCTTATGTGGCTCATTATTTCATAAGAACTGCTTTTCAGTGTTGTGTGTTAAGTATTTTACATAGATCTATCCATACATGCAAGTATATAGCATAAAATCATGTGGGCCAAATTTCAGAAGTTCCAGAGGCTTGCCTGAATTAGGGAATTATTAACAAGAAACTAAATAACAAAACAAAACAAAACAAACACAAAAAAGAAGGCATGTACAATTAATAATGGCTCAAAGGGAACCATTACAATATGATGAACAAAGAACTGTTCTCTTTCATAGCATTTGCTCCAGTGACTCACTGTGGGATACACCTCCCTACCTATTCTTATAAGCATGTATTGCATTATGCCAACCCTCATTGGCTGGCAGTGGTGATGTCTGAGTAAGAAGCCTCCTCTCTTTATATTAGGTTGAAGTTGCATCAGTTATTCAATCAGCTCTTCTCACTTTAGTTTGGAATATTATGTCTAGCTTGCAGCTGTCCAGGCTAGCTACCTAAACTGTCCACAGAAAGGAATGGACATTCCTCTGTCATTGCAGGCCAGTTTTCTCTTCAGTTATTGTCTTCAAGTCTTCCTTCGATATAGGCAAGGAATTTTGAGACCTTACTACCAGTAAACTTCAGCCTGTTCCCAAAACAACAGAGCTAATTCACTCTGTCGGTACTAAGGTAGCACCCTCACTGGCTTCTGCCTCCCAGCTGGCTTGACATTCATGTTAGTCTCACTACAACAAGCAATCAAACAAGATAATTTAGCTAGCTCATCAAATTATCACTACAGATAATTAGACATCTTAAAGGACAATACTGACTCTATTTTGACTTCTCGTCAACAGTCGTGATCACAGATATTGGTGGCATAAGTGTGTACACAATATGCTTTGGTAGCTAAGTCAAGGCTATAATTTACCCCCGTTCACTCTAATTTATGATGTGAAATACATCTTGTGAACACTTGACCACATGCATTTGCAAAAATGACTGTTTTACTATAATATAAGGTAAAATTGGTGCATTAGTAGCAAATGTGTTTTTTGGTTCTTCTTGTTGTAAATGGAGGATTCTGGTGAGACAACGTAGCTGGAGCTAGTCACTTAGTTTAGTGCTACTTTTTACTTTATATGTAAGGAAGCTTTGAAAGCCATTGGGCTTGATAGCAACAGCCCTGCTTGATATGAGCCTCATATGAGAGTTTTCTGTTTTCTTTGTCTGGCTTCTGTCAATTGGGACCTGATGCACTACAGTTGCACAGTGTTCTTTTCAGGGTGCCCCTGCATTGCACCGCAGGACATGAGGGCATTTTCTGATGGAGGGTGTACCAATGGGCACACTCCTGAACAGAAGAGTGATTACCACTTTATAGTAGTCTGATGGGATGGTGGGGAATATACAAAGTCACGACAGTGGATGGGGTTTGGGGCAGCTGCCTCCAAAATGCCCATAAACTGCCTAGAGATGTTAGCAGTCCTTTTAACTCTGAAACACTTTCTCCCGTTCCTCAAGGTCCATTGTGCGCTAGTAAGGATGAACAATACAGACATGGCAGCCTATATCAGCCATCAAGGAGGACTGTGTTTCCATCAGTTACACATGCTGACATGCAGACTGATAGTGTGGAGAA
This sequence comes from Neoniphon sammara, assembly GCA_900302535.1. NCBI lineage: Eukaryota > Metazoa > Chordata > Actinopteri > Holocentriformes > Holocentridae > Neoniphon > Neoniphon sammara. The sequence continues at coordinate 83,923 of OMKZ01008668.1, read as the reverse complement.
ATAAACATTTCTCTCCAAGGGAAACAGATGTCCCTGGAGCTCAGAATCTCAGGGGAGGATTTGCTGTCTAGGGGTAATCACCTTTATAAGGCAACACAGTCTCACTTGAAATCATGAAACTACCACAAATGATTAACTGTACAACTGTACACTGAGACAACTGCAAATTATGTGCTGTGAGCATGAGTCTGCCAATTACGAGTCCTGGCTGCACTCAGAATGGCTCACTATGAGCCTGGCCCATGAGTGGTTTAACTTGAGCACTATGGGGAATGTTGAGAGTGCTGGGACGTCCTGCACCAGACTGCTTTATGACAGTATAAGTGGAGGATGTTTACTAAAGCACAGGAAATTCATTTCCAGTGTTTGATGGGTGTGATTTTATGCTTGCTAACGGATTTTTTCAATAAGCAATGAGGCTTTTGTACTATCAAGGGGCATTTGGCCAGGGGGATACAGAGGTTACTCCCTGTTTCCAAACCTGCCTGTCTTGTCCATATCCCACAGTGAGACATTAAAACAAATACTTTGAAAGAATAAGTGTTTCTGAGAACACACATACAGACATATTGTATAATGAGACTTTGCATTCATGACTCATAGAGAACTATGGTTATCGATGTAACCTTAAGTTCTTCAATTAACTGTTGTGGTACTATAAACAACAACAGAACCAATACCTGCACCGACGATCCATCTAGTGGGTGTCAAACCATTCTTCAAATGCCGATGGTTCAATAAAGCAACATTTAGGCAACAAAATCTGTTGTTTATTCTGGAAACACATTTGATTCTGATAATACATTTTAACTCCGTAAGCTCAGTGGCAGAGCAGGTTGTCCACTGTGGCTCTCTGACAGCACATCACCAGTATTGCTAGACTTTAAATGTCAAAAGACAACTTCAATTATAACTTCAATAATTACCGGACTGGTGCACTGCAAGCGCTGGATTGGATTCTCTCTGATGCTGCTATATTCCCTCAGTTCACCATCTTGGCACACACATCACACTTCTCTAATTCTCATTCTCTGTCATCCCTGCCAGTGCCTTGAGGGACCCACAGGCCAAAATTTCAAACATCTCGGAAACCCCCAACTGCAAACACAAATTTACTTGCTATATCTGTGATTCCAGTGATTATATTTTGACACAGATATACCAAAAAATGGAGACTGTTATGTACTGCACCATATAGAGGAAATAAGTAATGTGGTAACTCTACGGTAAAATTATGTTATTTAGAGTAGATTTCATTATACTAGAAGGGTTCTCATCACACATAACCTTTTAATTATACAATAGGACTATTATGCAGACATACACTGGCTGAAAATAATTAATGCGGGACAATTAATTAAAGGTCATTGAGAAAAACTGCACACAAAATTGAATTAGGGTAAAACTACAATTATATTTTATCCAGTGGAGCCTGTGAATGGTCATGAGAAAACACATTCCTGAGAACACATGCACACACACAAACACGCTCACTCTCTCTGACACACACTCTATATCTGCATTATTCCACTCTTGTACCTCCATTTTGAGAAATGATTTTTTTGATGAAATCTCTGTATTCCTGAAGTGATGCTGACTTCACACAGCATCACCTCATGCCTCTTAATATCAAATTCCCTATCCCTTAAGGCAAAACATTTGGCATTAATACATTTTATCAGTTCTTTTTTTCAGCTGTGGAGGAAAATCTCAACTCCAGCAACATTAGTTACAAAATCTAAAAATTGTGAGAGATGAGATTTTTGGTTTAAAAAAAAATCTCTTGTGCAAAAGGTGAAAATAAAATATAAGACAGTGAATTACACATTGCACAGAAAATCAATTGCTGTATATTACTCTTTATCTGTAATTGAAGCACATGTGCCTTTATCAGTCAGGACTGCGGAGTCTGTTGGAGGGCCCTACTCCTCTGGCAATTTCATGATGAGTACTTAACTGTGAACTGCCTGAGAAGTGAAGTCGCAACTCGGCTCTCAATCACAGGGCGAGTCCTCCAACAACAATGCCACTGAGACAATTTAATACTTGACTTTGTAAGTTTTAGAAGGCAAATGGACGTTTGGGGATGGCTAGAAATAGAGGTAGTATTAACTGATACTTGTTAGGATATTTTATTTGAAGTTTTTTTTAGCGCAGAAGAGCCAGCCTACTTCAGTGTAATGGTTTACTTTTCAGATAGTACACTCAAAACAAAGAGGAAGGAGAGGACAGAAATTTTACATGCCATTTTCTTTCCAACCTGCTTCCAAAAGAAATAGTCTCTGTCCCTGATTATTATGTACTGTATGTCCAAAATAACATAACTTATTATTATATTATTATTATTATTTTGGATTTTCATTCTTTTTTAGGGCAGCAGGGTGATGTATTGAATCATGAAAATATCCTCCAACTTGAAGGCCCCCGTGGTATTGAGCATTTGTCTTGATGACGTGTCCTTGAGCAAGGCATTAAATGCATAACAACTACAGGAATGCTGTTACATTGCTGACCCTGTGGAGAATGCCACCCATGTAGTGAGATTCACTAAGTTTAATTTTCAGGGACTGCTTATAGTCTGAAGCTCACTCCTAACTATTTCCTTTACAATAAACAAAACTGGAATGAGAGAGGACATACGATTAGATTACAGACAATATGAAACAGAGAGACTGACAAACACTTTTTCATACGACCACCTTTTGGATTCAAGTCTGAGAGGAAAACCCCCTGATGTGATATACAGCAGACAAATGAATATTTTGCTCTTCATTTGGTCATGGATATGACAGTGATGCAGCATCTGCGGCACTGAATTGCCCATAAACATAGTAAGACATGTCCTCAAGCATATTAGTATTCAATGTGTTTACTGTCTAGGTTTTCTTCAAAGTGATATAAATGTTTAAGAATAAAAAAAGAGAGGAGAAAACAAGAGGGATCACTAACTAGCTCCCAGGTTACCAAAAGAAAAGTTGAGCTTCAGTTAAGTTGTGCTTTATGGGAATTATGAGCACAACTGAAATGGTGACCAGTCACTCTTTGGCTGAAAATGCCCAGTGTATAACACATTGTGGATACAACTGAAACATGGTCTCAGTTCTCACGTGATACAGATAATAAGATTCTGGTTTTCTTTTGAATTA
>OMKZ01008668.1:56949-80757 GCA_900302535.1 Neoniphon sammara | reverse complement strand
AAGAAACTTAGAAAACAAAAAATTATAAAACATTATGCATATATTTTATATTTATGTATGTATGCATAATCAGCTTGAACACCAGGCAAATAAAATATGAATTTTAAATGGTATAACCGATGTATTCCATTTATCTAAAACAATATGCATTACCCTTTAAATCTTCCAGCATAACATGGATGACAAAAAAGTACACACGAACACACGCTCACGTGCAGACACACACACACACACACACACACAGTGACATTAACCTAGGGGGAGTTCATGTTTTAATTGCTGACACTAGAGCTTCTGGCTCTCTGAACCAAATGGGTCCCCTTGCAGGGTACATAATCCATTATCATAAATCAGATGCGCCAACACAGACAGATGCTGCATGAATAATTAAAGGTCGGTACATTAGCACTTGTGTGGAGGTATGTGTTTGAGCCAACGTCATTGAACAGTCTAAAAGCACTGTAAAACCCCTCCATCCACATTAAACAGTTTAATGCTTTGCATTACAGACAGAAATGATGTACAACTTGAAAAAAGGAGGAGACCAACCTCACCATCTCTGCTCTTTGAATTAACCAAAACAGAGAGGTCTAAAAGAAGATGAGTATCTATGGGATAGAAACTGCTCGGAGCTGTGTTCGTCCTCTATCCGGCTGTGTGGTCTTATCTCTTGTGGTTGAACTGGTAGCCTTGTCTGAACCTGAGCCGGTGAGCCAGGTTACGCTGAGCCTGTAATGGAGAGTCCGGGGAGCTGGAGGCAGAGGAAGCAAAAGGTCTGTTCGAGCAAGCAGACACTGGGACCACTCCATGGGCTACAGATCTCCGTTCCTACATTAATTACACTTGAGGCAAATTCATTTGGATTTCTGCCCAGTGAGAGATAAGCTTTTACTGCACACAAGGCAAAAGCGGAGGCCGAGAGGAAGGAGAGATACTTGTGATGTTGCCCTATTTGGCTCGGCAGTTGCTCTTTTATCACAAAAAGTTTTAGGGCCTCTTGTGTCACATGTGGATCAAGCTCCTACCTTACATAACACACATGGGAATGGCTGTCAAAAGTGTGTAACTGTATGATTGGCAAGCAACCTTTAAAATAATCACATTTTCAATATAGGACAAAAATGTCTTAATGAATTTGTGCAGTTAAAAATGATTAAAGTTACGGGAACTGCCCTTATTTTTCTTTTCTAGAGCTCAAAAACCTAGAAATTAAAAACCACAAGCATTTAAAAAATATACATCACATTTATTTGTACTGACACCATGAGTCCGTACAGAGTTGTCTTTGTCTAATGATGTGTTTGGGCACTACAGGTTAAGTACCTGTTTTCTACCTCCATACATCCAAACAGTCAACATATCACCAAGCATTGCTTTTTTCGCTACCAAAAAACAGAAACTTTGACGTAGCTGACACACACCACTGTTGTTTTCTAAAGGTAACACAATGTACAAAAAGCAAGTCTGGAAATAGTAAGATTCTTGGTACCATAAAAAACTTTTTCTCTCAATGTGTGAATAAGAAAACAATGCACTTATCTCTACTGAGCTTCTGCTGCATTGCTTGTTAGGCAGCCAAGGGGTAAATTGATACAGATAAGTAATGAAAAGAAGCAGCCCGGCTGATCCCTGTATTACTACCACAGCAGCTTTGGAGGAATTGTTCATGCTCTGTAGAGCCCCAGAGCTGTAGGAGCCGTCTGGAAGTAGTTAGATGCCAGTCAATGGGAAAACGCATGACGTTCAAGTAAATGATTAAACAAATCTTTCCGCACAATGTACATTACAGTACAACACTACAGTGATGTTGGAAAGAACTGTGCAAATTAAACGTCTAGGGGCCCAGAAAGAAACGGGGAACTAAAGTGATGAACTCTGGAAAACCATCTGTTAATTGGCAGACGCAACCCCCTCGGCAGGCCTCCGGGCCTTTGGGATGGGTAAGGCCGAAGCAAGCAGACAGTCTGAGGGAACAAGGGAGCAGAGGACTTGGTGGCTCCCTCCATAGAGGATGGCACAGTGGCCTCACCAGGAAGCTGAAGGCACCAGAAGAACCACGAGCAGTGCTGTCCATGTTAGGCTCTGTGGCAGGCAGTGCACCGAGCACTGGCTGCTTTTTGCTCGAACTCCTGGGAGAAGGGGGGTCAGAGACAACAAAACATTTTAATCAATACAGAATGGAGAAAAAAAAAAGGTTGCAAAACGAAATGCCAAAACTGCATTCATTTTTAATGCCGAATAACACCATTGATCTTTTGGATGAATTGGTCACATCATCACTGGAGCTGTGAAGGAATAGCATTTCTTTCTCAAAGAGGAAAAACATAAAGAAATGGAGAAGGAAAGAGGAGAGATGCAGTCCCTTGCCCTGAAAAGCCAGTTGGTCATGTTGTACAAATGACTCTAAACTTTGTTTTCGTCCTGTTGCTTGAAAGTTAATTGGCTGTGCAAGAGTAGGTAGGTTTGTGTGGGCGAGGTAATTAAAACAGTATTAGCCAAAGAAAACTTGGCTCACACAACAGCTGTGGTGACTCAATTAAGGGCAAAACATAAGATCGGTACAAAGGGAAAACAGTCTGTGCATAGAGATTGGATTTTAGAGGTCAGGTAATGGAGTGTATGGCTGGGAGGAGAGGCCACTAACTCTTCCAGCTCACCAGAGGAGGTGACGACTCGGACTTGGGAGCTGACTGCTCCCTCTCCCCCTTCGCTGATTGCGCGCACCTCGATGATATAGGTGCCTCCCTCTGGCAGTGAGAGCATGGTGGAAGGGTTGATGGTTCTTGTCACCTGGTTATGGCCTCTTCCTTCCTGTCGCACCAACACCTGCAGGACACAAGCACACACACACACACACACACACACACACACGCACCAACATGCCTCCAGTAAATATATATCAACAGGTCACACTTGCAGAACTAATAACATGCAACATTTAGTGGCCTTGAAGTAACTTGCTTCAGTCCTCTATCCCTGGGATTTTAACAGGCTGTACCTGACTCAGAATTTCCTCGGCTAAATCAGATTTGGCAGTTCAATACGTGGATTTGACTATTTGTTATTTTTTTTTTTTTTGAATTCACAGTTTGTCTGCCTGATGTTTCAATGTTGATAGACCGCATTATAAATAATGAAAGCAATGATAATCAATTGAATGCAACAGAATTATACAAACATATTTGAGCATTTAAAATCTATAAAACTAATTAAAAAAAGCTGGATACAGATTTGAACTGCCGGCCAAGGTGAATTACCATGCTCTGTTGGTGTAATGAGACGGAATAATGAGACAGCACATTATAGGTATGCATGGGTAAATGAAGCTCTTATAACTTATTTATTTTTTCAACATTAGAAATTGCAAACAGTTGAATTATTAAGCAAAAAAAGCCTAATTAAGCCTAAAACCAATGTCTTTTCAGTGTTTATCCCCCTGGAGTTTTTTTTTTATTACAGCAATGTACATTGTGTATTTTTAAAAGCAGCAGCGCTATTGAATTACTACATAAATATCACAGGAATACTACAGGTGTCAGTGTGTCTGTGTGCATCTCTCACTCTGTCCATGACCACACATTACTATTTGCCACTGTGATTATGAAGGTGCATCTCAGCAAAAATAGGTTACCTACGTTCTGTTTTATTATTGACTGTCTTAAAAAAATAATAATAAAAGAAAGAAAATTATATGCACAACTCAAACTGCTCAGTGGACTGCAGGGGTCTGTGATAGATGGTTTGAGAGGCAGCCTTATTTGCATGACTGTTTTTCTGTGACAGAGCATTCTGAAACTGAATAATCATGACAGGTACAGTAACAACACGTCTTTACCATGTACCCGATGACATCAGACTCATTGTCCTTTGCCTTCACTGGGTCCCAGCTCAAAGACACGTTGTTGCCCTCTTGAATCCACATGAGGTTGCTCGGAGGCTGAGCTGGAGCTGAGGAGAGAGTGCAACTCTCAAACTTCTGTCCTCACGGCTGCAAATTGAGACTGACTGAGTTTCAACCAACTAGGTCAATTACTACACTTTTTACAAGGGGATTTAGAGCAAACTTAACAGGTAGCCTCCATTCCATATATAGTATCGTATGATTAGTGTCAGTGCTGTACTCACGGGCTTTTCTAGTCTTGGCTGTGATAGCAGCGCTGGCAGGACCCTGGCCAATGCTGTTGAAGCCTTTCACTGTGATGAGATACACATTGTTGCCCTCTAGTCCTGTCAAGACCATGGACGTCTCGTTTTTCGCAGTTCTTCGTTTGATTCCCGACTCTTCCTGCTCCATGTCTTTCCAGTAGCTCACCTAAGAACATAAATGAAAGGATTGCAATAATATTTCTCATGTGCAAACTTCAACATGTGCACAAGGGTATGCATGCATGAGCAAAGATGTCATATGTGTATTTGTACCACACACCAACACACATGCACAGACCTCATATCCCCTTGGTCTTCCAGGGCCAGGATTGGGCGGTTTCCAAGTGACCCTAATTTCCGAGGAAGAAATGCTGGAAGCTTTCACATCAGATGGGGCCTCTCTTGGCTCTGAGCAAGAGGACACACAGAGAACACGGAGAACTTCACAAATGCACAGTCAAAATGGTGACCCTCTTAAAACGCTGTTCCCTGCGTACACTTTAAGTCCAGGCAAACCAAAATATCTCAACACCGGCTCACCCCCTTCGGCAGAGTAGACGGTGACGACTTTGCTGAAAGGCCCGTCACCCTTGTTGTTGTACACCCCAACCTTCACTTCAAAGGGGGTAAGAGGAGGGAAGGTCTCGTCTCTGTACTTGTACGTGGTGGAGTCAGCCGAAGTCACCATCTTCTCCTTCCAGCCTCGGGTTCCGTTGGCACGAAAAGCAACGATGTACCCAAAGCCCTCACCGTTTTGAAACTCCTCAGATACGGGCTGAAAACAGGGAGGGAGGAAAAAGAAAAGCATGCACTGTGTGAGGAGATACAGAAGACACAGAAGGTAGGTTATTTAAATACTAAACCCTAACATCCTCTGATTCCACATGAATGAGATAGAAACAATTACCCAAGAGTGCCTTTCAAAGCGATTAAGCTGCATCCTGGCTTACCAGCACTAAAGCTCTGTAACTGAAGGTGCGTTAGTTGCAAATTTCCTAATGCAGATAGCTTCTTCAGTAAAAGGGAGGCAATAGATGAATCTGTTCCTTTAGAAATAAATGACATGTAAATGTCACATGCTTTCGCGGCAAGCTTGAATGCATCTGTTAATTGGGATCACCAAGTACAATCAACACATAAAATTGGAATCACCAAACAGAAACTCTTTGACTGTCATGTGTAAAATACCATCAGACAGATGGTTTGGGCGTGAGCAGGTCCGCACAGCTGATGTAGTTTCGAAACATCTAATTTAAAAATGGCACATTAAAACACCTGTAGGCCTACACACAGCTTTTGTGTGTGTCTGTGTGTGTCTGTGTGTATACATACATACATATATATATATGTATATATATATATAGTAGAGTTTAGAGTAGAGTGTAGAGTAGCCCTGTATTTCCTCCTTTGTTGCTCTAGCTGCCTGCCAATGTTAATAAAGATACAGTCAGTCTTGAGTAATGAAAACAAATCCTATCTAGCTTAATTGTGCCCATCATGTAGCTATTTATCTTGCCATGTCTGGAGGATTTTTTGGGACACACACAGGTTTGCCGTGCTGGCTGTAATGCTTATCTGTGGTTTCCCTATAGTGGTGAAACTGGGAGCTGTCTCAAAACAGCTGCTGCACACTTAATCAAATCAAACGCAATTTATTAAGTGAGCAAGAATTTAATTAAAATATGAGCTGCAGGAATTAAATCTTTGGATAAATTTAATAAATGACAAACACCTGTACACCTGTGTTTGGCAACGAATCAGTCTGTCATGCTGTAATGTGTTGATTTGCATAGGCTTCAAAGTAATATTGTCCCCTGAAGGCATCACCCAAATTAGCCATCTAGTCTTCAGGGGACTGCTGGTGGATGGAGATGTAGTTCACATTTCATTCAACAACGACCAATCACCATGACTGCCTAATTACAAGGATGATCAGTGAAAATGAATTAGCTTCCATCAAACTTATTATCTGAGTTGGCAAGGCTTTTAAAGAGATGCCATGGAATATGGGTCTTTAAAAACAGCATGACCAAATTAGCTAGTGAAGTCCAGTAACACTCGCAGCTTTGGGAATTCAGATAGACATAGATTGTGAGACACAGTATGAGTGGACTGATATAACTTTGAGATAATTCTCCTGGATGGGATTGTGGGGCCTGCTGGGCTCGGCAACGGTGACTGTGGGGGCATCACTAATGGTCCTCCCAATGGCTCCCAGTAAAAAAGCAGTCTCTTACCGTCGACTCTAATGAGATGGCTGAATGAAGCTGCTGAGACTGTTTAGTCATTCATCCTGCTTAATAACCCTGCCCACCATGGCCATCCCGTCTCTGACAACCCTCCACAGATGATTGGAGAGGCAGAACTGCCATGCATTCACATGCCCTGACTGCCAAAAAGGGCTAACATTCCTGCTCCGTCTCCTTTAATATTCATCTCCATTGATCACTGACGGAGCCCTGATTTATTTCCAAAAGCATTTAGCTGGAACAAGAAGAAATAGGGCAGAGCTAAAATGACTTAAAATGGCAAGTGCAAAAAAGGAGGACACTGCATCCAACTAGAGAATTCGAACATTGCCTTGTGATGCTCCAGCAAATTGACAGATTTATTGACCAGTGACCAATTTTTGCAGTCATACAATGGGCAGAGAAGAGACATCCTTTTTAGGTTGTATTTCGACTTTTCACTATTGTACACTGTAGTACTAAGCGAACTGCAGGGATACTTGAATTGATCCACAAAATAACTGAAGAAAAACAAGTGCACCCACTGACCATAAATACTGCTCATACCACATTTTATGCAAAGGCAGCTGCTGAATAAAGTCTTCCAATCACAAGGATTTGTAAATGTGCAGTTGCAAATATACAGTTTATATTTATCTTTGAAGGAAAACAATTAACAATTCTATTAAAGAAATGGTTTCAGCCACAAGTCTTTTTTATAATTCCTCAAATACATGCAAGGTTTCATGTCTAACCAAGCACCCTGCATGTTCTTATGTAATTATAGGTAAGCGTTCCTCCACCAGGGGTGCTCTAATTTTTTTTCAAAGAGCACTGTTGTGTTATACCAGCTATTGTAATGACATTCTTGAGAGGTTATAAATAGAAAATGGCAAAGTGGCCTAGCACCAAAACAACATCCCATCTGGAATGGACATTATTCCCCATAATGTCCCACTGAGGTGCACTTCTCCTCATGTGAAGGTTATTTTCTCAGTGACAGTTGGGCTCCCATGCTTAATAACTACAAGAATAACTGTCAGTGGCTTCCACATCTGTTCAGTGCTCCCCTGTTAATATATCCTTCAGCTGATCGCAATTGCAAATCCTGCAGCTTTGTTCACAGTGATTCTGTACATGCTTGGCTGAGAGCCAAGTTGAGGACACAGTTCATACTAATGTCCCCTTAAGTTGGCTAAAGACTGATTACATATTGTCCAATAATTGTGAAGACTGACATTACAAACAGATATTTATAAACATCCCTGGATTTAAAGGGAATTGCTCCGAGATTGAAGGTTAATCAGCACTGTACCTATCCTGTGGGACCGAATTTCAAATTTACTACATCTTAATCACTTGCATAGCTGTTGCAGCTTTATGTAACACACAGGGCTCAGCCTCCTCCTTTGAGTTTTATCAGCAAATTCTGCAATTGGGAACAGGCTCTGCCCTCAAATAGCAAGATGCTGGATGGTTACCAAATTTAAAACTCAATAAATGACAATCTGTTTTGAAAACAGCAAGCTGTGATCTACAGGTCTTGGTGTATGTTATTATTAATGATCCAGCAGGAGCTTTTGCCCTGCTTGATCTAATGACAACCAGTGCAGCTAACAACACTTACAAACTAGGAGTGCACCGATCGATCGGCCACTGATTGAAACATCCAATTTCTGAGGTCTATCAGACTATAAAGCTGACTATATGCAGTGATTCAAAATCTCTGAAGGTTTGTTCTCGCTACTTCCGCTCCTGGTCTAGCTGTCTTAACTATCACTGCGCACTCCCTCTGTCTCTGTTCACTAGGTCGCTATGCTGCTCCCTTACTTCATTCATTGTCTAGCTCGCTCGACCATCGCTTCTCTCTCCCTCTCTCTCTATTTGCATACTACTGGGCCTATCAGCCTAAAAGGCTATTTTTTTTAATCCTGTTGTGGCCATGTTCACTCTGATCGCAGGTGAAAAAATCCAGGATGTCAACAGAACACAGAGCAGACACATGGGAGAACAGCACTGTAAAAAGTGCTGGAGGCTGATGGAATCTGTCAACAAGTGGGGGTTAAAATAGGTTCAATAGCCTGATGCTTCAAAACAATAAAAAATAAAATGTGAAACAGCTGTTACTGTTTCATTCATCAGTGGACTAATTTGCCAAATCTTCTCAGGTCTTTGGACAAGGGACAAGATCAAAGCCATCATGGAAAACCCCTCTTTCCCTCTCTACAACCAGTTGTGGTACAAAGCAATAACAACTATTTACTTTATATAGACGTTATGTACCCATACACGCCTGGCGGAGATCTGCACTCTACTGAGCGCACTCATCGCAATCATCTTTTTTTTTGGAGGCTATTATTATATTAAACTAAAAAAAATGAATCGGCTGGGATCAGTATCAACAGGTCAGGCTTAAGAAAAAAACAAAACAAAACAAAAAACAACAACAATCAGAATCGGCCAAGAAAAATGCAATTGGTGCACCCCTACTACAAACAGTATGCTCTGTAAATCTAATAATGTGATGAGCCAGTAATGCATGTTTGCACAACCTGCACATGCTGGAAATCTGTCAACCTGAAGACTGTTTACTATGGAACATCCCTGGGGTCACATGGTAAAATAAATAAATAAACAGATCCATGTGCAAATCTGTGCTCTCAGTTTACTCATACATACGCACAGATTCATAAACCATACCCTTAAATTGTGGATCTACACCCTCAGATATGAAACATTCACAAAACAGATTTGCAATCCTTGTATTTAAATTAGCCTACGTTTTTTTCTTCAAAGAGAATGGACCTCATGCATGGAGCAATGCAACGTGATGCAGCATCTGCGAGGTAAATCAAATTTATCTAGATTTAAGGATATATCTAATGCTAAAGTTACATAATGGTCATTGTGCATTGGACACTTCAGTGCCTGCAAATTGTGCTTTTCATTCAATCCACTGGCTACAAAGCTGCCCCTGGGGTCATGGTTTATAAATCTGAGGGTGCGGATTCATAAATCAAGGGCATGGTTTATAGTCAGAGTACAGATTTGCACATGGATTTTTTTTTTGACCCCAGGTAGCTTCCATAATTTAGATGATAACCTGAGTTTTTCATGCCACTATGAGTTCTGCCTTAGCATGATGACAAGACTGTACCTTAATCCTGAATGTGTTATTTTTGCTCTGTTCTCTTCAATGTGCTCTATTTGTTTTATTCTTACCTATATTGTATTCGTTGGTACTGCACTGACCCCATTTCCTCGGGGGACCATTAAAGTTTCATCTCTCATCACATCTCGTACAGCTGCCTTTCTTTTACATGGAAGACCATCCTAACTCAGTGGATTGAACCACTTTCACCTCTGGCTTGCTCCACCGCTGACACAGTGGAAACCTTTCTATCCAGCTCAACCTGCTGCAACCCTCCTCAGCCCCGTGCTGAGCTGAGAGCAAGTCAAAAAAATAAAAAATAAATAAATAATTGAAATAAAATAAAATACAGCATGAAGTACTGTGAAATATCACAGCAAGTAGCACAGTCTTCTATCTCTCCTCTTACAAATGGAGCTAAGGCCAATTTTTGCTAGTAACAGGCCTTCACCTAAACCCTGTCACACGACCTACACTCATGAGGAACCTGTGAAAACCTTCATCTTTCAACTCCCACCTGTGTGTTATCCCACTGGACAAAATGCGCCTGTCTCTCACCTTGCTCTGTCAGTAAAGATTTACTGCTTCCCAGGTGCATCGCTTCTGCACATCCATGCCTGTTTCCTCACTGTGTTTGCAAGCTGTAATAATACCACCACCATCATCACACATGTGGGCACTGATGACTCCAAAGAGAGTCTGTTTCTTGTTTTAATCACTTCCACAGAGCAGCAAAAAGACTCCCCTCTCATCTGGACGCCTCCGTCTCTACAGGTGCAGCGCTGACTTTGTTCGTTTGCTGAAATAGGACTGCTACGGTAGCAACATGACAGTTTTGGACGGCTTTGATTTTTGTCTGGGCATGCCGTCCCTCTCTTAGCAGAGCAGTGTACCTCTTAATTGTGGCGGAGTACAAATGCTTTCCAGCAGAATTGGGACCTGCATTGTTAGCTGACTGTGTACCCCGAAGACTGCCAGCCCCAGCTCGAACATGACCACACTGATTATTCAGCATTTCAAAAATCTCTCAGCAACACAACAGTTGCAGTGGAATGTTGATTGAAGCCAAATTAGATAATCAGGCGGTAATTACTTTACTTGAATTGTAGCTGGGATGTCAGAAACAACCAGGTGTGTTAAATACAGAGGTTTAAAAAGTTCTAAAAATGTTAAAAAGAAAAACTTTTTTCACAAGTAAAATCATTCTTTTAAAAGATCCTGAGTGTAGACAAACTAGACTTCATCCTCCTGACTTAAACCTACTTAAGCACAAATGGGCCTGATCTCTTCATTAAAATTGTGCATCTACAGTTACAATTATTCATATCAGACAAGGGAACCCCTTTAGAGAGCAGCCTCCCCTCTATGCAGGTGTAACTAGCCAATAAAAAATTGAAGAAAATAAAAAGTAAAAGAGCCCTTTAGGTATTCATTCAGACGTTTTGATGAGCTGAGGCATGGCTCTCTATGAGCTCTGGGTTGTTGGGAGCTGCTATTGATGGAGGTCGCTGAGTTGAAACACAATGTGACTGTCTGCTGAGAACAAATGTGGTTTTATGCCAGAGGAAGAAAAAAAGATAAAGTGGCAATGATCTCCACAATATTTTCAAGAACACATGCCAATCTCTATTTGAAGAATTTTGACAACAATTTCAATATGTGGGCCAATAAATGAAGAATTTGGATGAGTTTTTTTCATGTTTTTCATCAATTTGGGCTCTACTGGGTATAGGTCGAATCACTACTGTGTTATATCAATCAGCGACAGAAGGTACCCAAACAGATTCATTTCTGTGAGAATGGTGTTGGACTACTGTTTTAAGAAGGTGTGTGTGAACCCCAGTGACCGCTGAGCTCTCTGCCTTTCCTGTGAACTCTGCAATGTTGGCCTCCTCTGCTCAACCCTATTCTTTAAATATTACAGCAACTCCCTAAACACAACTGTCTCCTTCCACTTTAAGAACATCTCCAGACTCTGCTTGTCATTCCCCGACTTGACTCAGTTGGTGAAACTTTGCTCCATGTTTTAATTAGATCCCACTTTGATGATGCTGAAGATAGGACAGCGAGCAAACCCCAGTCCCCAGCCCACACTGTTACAAAAAAAAGTTTTCACGCAAACCTGCAGCCGCTCATCATTCCTCAGCTCAAGTGAGCACAGCTGACTGTAAACTAATGCGATCATCTGTATATCTTAAAGTCATTAGACCGTTTCCGTCAAGCTTAAGAACCAGAAAGACAAGCATCGTCCATCAACCATGTTTTATCCCCTTAATAATGTCTGACAAGTATTCCCAGGCAACAAAAAGTGAAAGTATTTAATGAATGGCACATAGGAACCTCTACATGATCATTAACTCACATTCACATGCAGGATTTATTACTAGGTGACAGCTGTATTCCTAGGGGGACGGTGACATAGCTGTAGTTTCAATATAGATGTTTCAAACAAACCCTGCTTTGCTAAGCTTGTATTCACTCATTGGCTTACAGCAGTGGTTCTCAACCTGGAGGTCAGGCCCCATGGGGGGGGGATCAGGAAATGCTCTTGGAGGTGTTGTGAGATGATAAATGGCATCTGAAAAAATATATTTCTAACATACAATTTTATTATTATCATGGGTGTAATCTATGTGATGAATCCTTTTTCTGGTGAAATGAAAATTTGCAGCCTATAGGTTTCTTCCAGTATTTAATCATGTAAAATAGCCTGAAAAAAGGAAATAATCATCATTCCGCGCTTTTCTGCCTGCAAAAAGGGGTCGTGAGTGCTGTAGGCGCTGCTTTGTTTTCGGGGAATCACACGCTGAAAAGGTTGAGAAACACTGGCTTGCAGGATCAAAACAGGATATAAATTTTTGACATTGACTTTCATTTCAAAGCACAGATTCATACATCACAGCATGGGAAATCAGCGCTTATGGACTCGGTGAGGCATTGTGGTTCTTCATATTTTAGAAAATGAAATGATATAAAATGATGTATCAAAGAAAAATGAGGAGGTTACCGATTGTGGAGCGTTGCTATGAGCATTCCCTTGGACCAGTGACTACAGCTATAAAACTCAACTTGTTTCCTTTTCCTGCATGACCAATGTGCTCTCATGCCTTTTTAGATGCTTATTTGATAGACTGCAGGCAAACTTGCAGTTAGGAGTAGTGGATAGTTCATTTATTCAAGATATTGTTTCTGAAAAAACAGCGCACTAGTTTACCATGGCATGTCATATTTTATGCATGTTCAGTTTTTAAATCTCATCTCACATTTCATCAAGTTTACTTTTGACAGACAAAGTTAATATTTCAAATTCCTTCATCATGTTGATTTGCTTTTTGAGTGAAGCTGACCGCTGATTGCCTCTATTGAAATCTAAAGATTTTTTCTTTAGGGTGCAAAAATAATAATTAGTGACAAGGTTATTTTTAATACTGTTCTTTTCCCACAGCTTAATGCAGCAATGCACTTTCCAGGAAAACACAGCAGCCAAATCATTACAAACAGTTTCTTGTATGAAGGACCTTTCACATTGACATTCATGACAAGTTTATGATATATGACAGGTTTATGATATATGTGAGCTACCTTGCATATTAATGAAGAGCATTGTTAGCATTTTTAAATGTTGAGCACGCTTTTCAATTAGGAGCTAATCAATACACTGAAATTACATTCATTTCTGCATTTTAAGCAGGAATAGATGACTACAGATGGTAAAAGTTAATACTCAAAATTTTCAATTCATTCTCAAAAGATCATTAACCTTGAATAACAATTAGCTAAATCTGGTATAATCAATATATGATCTGTGACATTTTCTGCCTGAATAACATGAGGAAGACCCTTAAAGACCCTTCTAATAAGTAGACTCATAGCAATATTAAATCATTCAAGAGTTTTGATAAAATCCCACATTTTGAAATTCATGGACAGTCCTACAAGCAACAGGGAGCTGAAGAAAAAGATTATATTTAAGTGATGATTTTTGAAGTCATAGACAGAACGCTTCCATAACCACTTGTGTTCATCCAACAAAAATCAAAATAAAAAGGGTATGACCCTGTGTTTCAACAGATACCCAAAATACGCTCACCCTAGGTTAATAGCACAGTATTTCCATGGTGATAACAGTCCCAAAAGCTCAAGCCAGAATACGAGGCATTGTATTCAGCTCATTCATTTACTGGTGAGGATCTATTTGGCCAAATAATACACAAACACTTTACAGAGCATGTGCTGTCACACTTGTGGACTTTGGAGTGAGGTTGGCAACGGGCCTTACCTCCCAAGAGATGACCAGTTCATGCCTGCGGCCGTTTCCTCCGCTAACATTCGCTGGCGCCACTGACGGGACTGCATGAAACACAAAGGGCAAGACTGCATCAGCTTTTTGTTGGACCACGGTCTGAATTCACAGTGCAAAAGCAAGCTGAATACATTTTTGCATGCTGGAAGACATGATGAAAATACAGAAATGACAAAAGATCACTTCTCAGACACGTTTTAGCATTCAGTGCATCGTCTTTAGGATGGATTAACCAAACTGTTACTAGATACAGTAATTAGTCTGTTAATTATGCTGAAGAGATAGGACAGATTAAATAAGCCACTTCTGAATGACCACTGACCTTTGTAATTATTACATTTTATAGACAAGAAATGAGCAGTTAGTGAGGCAGCGCACTTCATCCAGACTGTCTCAGTGAGTTTTTGTTCGCCATAAATAGTTTATTCTGCTGTGTCTTTGCCTCAGGGCATGAAGGCCTGGCTGCTTTAGCTGAAACACTAAACTTGTCGAAATTCATGTAAGCAGCTTATTTTCAACTTCTTGCCCAATTAAAACTGAGCGTGTTGACAATGGGAATATAACACGGTTATGAAGTGGTGTGTCGAGGCACCAACTAAGCTCTCCAGCTACTGTAAATCATCAGCTGGAATGTGCTCTCAACACATTATACAATAAGCTCCTGGATTTTCAACATGTTGTGACTTGAATTTAGTATATCTAGCACTTGTAGCTTTGGGGGCTCTTACCTGCTTCTTTAGTCCTAACGCCTCTGGAGGGTGCACTGGGATCTCCTGTCCCAATGGCATTACTGGCCACAACTCTGAACTCATATTCCACCCAGGGGTTGAGCTCCACAGCCATGGCTGACTCCATGTCCCCTGTGACCGGGTCTGGGTCTGTGGACAAGAATATTGCTTGTGTGTTTATGTACCGGGTTCACTGTGGCTCAGCGTTTCTACACAGCCCTATTGAGGCGGTGATGATTAACAATTTACTTGAAACTCGGTTCATTACATCTTCTTAATGCCTGAACAACAGCTAATGGAGGCTAATTTCAATTTAGTTTCACACTTAAAGCAGAGACTCAGCCATAAAGTTTTATGTCACAGGCTAGGACTGAAAAAGCTATCTTTCTTTAAATGTCGTGATTCTGGAAAAAGAAAATATATAAACTAAATTTTGTGCCATTTTGTGCTCATTGTAGCTAGCAATTATATTCTTGACTTTGTTATTTGTTCACAAACTTGTTATTCCATGATGATAATCTTAGACTACTGGCCATTAGAAAGACTTTTGGAGTATAGTAGCTACAGAATCTATCAATAATTTGTTTTTTTTGTTTTGTTTGTGCGTCCTTTATAATCAATTACCAGAAAGTTGTGCAACATACCTAAATCTTGGATGTAGTCAACAGACTAACTTGCAATGCACTAAGGCTGGCTTTACATGGTGCAACTTCCATGCAATTAGTTGCAGGTTGCATTACTGTTGCCATGTCATCAAACTCATATGGATCATTCCAAATGATGATGCAAACTGAATTTAAAATTTTCATTGGATGGCTCGTGTGGAACTCCAAGTTGCATGGAACTGAAGTTGCATTTCAGTTGCACTATGTAAAGCCAACCTAAGTGTAAAGCTGGACTTACAATTGCTAGCTAGTTAATCAAGTGTTGCGTGAATACTTCATGAATTCTGATTTAGCTGTTGAATCAGCATTCATGAATGTACAATGTTACTGTTATGAACCTAGTGATCAGGGTTTATGAATGTGTTTTGAACTGAATTACAAGCAGGTAGCCAAATTAATCTAGGTTCTCCAGGGTTGCCATAATCGAGCTTTGTCAATATTGATCCTGCAACAATAAATAAACATTTGACTGGAAGCATATCCGTGACACAAACGAACCACAAGTCTCTCTATGCTAACTAGGGGCCATACATTCAGCGAGACAGTGGAGCTTACAGTCTTATCATGCGATGCACAGCACAATGAGGCCATGCTGTTGAGCAAGCTGCTCTTCAAACATGAGCTGATAACTCTGTTTGCTAGGAGTGGGAGCTAAAAGCCCCATTCCCTTTATGCTAATCTTAACAAGTTCAGCACTCACAATGCATCACACAGGCCTAATTGTGCTTTATCAAATTAAATGTTGTTGAACAGACATGATGTGAGAGGAATGTATGCAAAGTGTGATTTATCTATCTGTGGGGATGAATCATTATGACACCTCACACTCAGTTATTATTCTTACATGGCATATTAGGATGGATTACGCACAGTGCTTAGCAGGCCATCATCCTTTAACACCAAATGATAATAATTGATGTTTTTTCTGTCAAGGTACCATCATCATTTCATTTTTGACAGTGACATAAAAAATTCTGGGGTGCATTCATATTGGATGAACATGGATTAGCTTTATAATTCAAGCCAAAAGAGGTTAATTTCCCACTAACCTTTGAGATGACAGTGAATAAAATTCACACCACTGACATTTAATATAAGCTCAACTGACTTTTTGCCCAGCTCTTCTGAAGAACAGCCAAGTTCAAAACGACAATTGAAAAGAGAATAGCATTTCAACTTTTCTTACAGGCATCTGAGAAGAAACTCAAGTTCAAAATTTGATGCAGAGCAGGGAGTTAAAGAAGGCTTGTTCCATTAGAAGCTATTTTAAATGTCTAACTGCATTAATAGATAGAGAATGATGACACCTGAATTTTTACTCACATATTATGTTCCTTTTTGGGGGGATTTCTGTTTTATTTGACAGTTGAGATACACACGAAAGACAGGGAAAGAGAGAGAAACGGATGACATGCAGCAAAGGGCGTGGGTGGGAATCGAACATGCGCCGCCGCGATAATAATATGTGGTATGCGCTCTACATCGTGAGCCACAAGAGCGCCCTATTATGTTCCTTTTAACAGTAACCTTGCACTGGGTAGGTTACTTCACAGTCTCTGCACAAGACTGTGTGAAGGATTAAGGCTTCTGAATGCTGCCTCAACAGCTACCATCCTGGATCTATGGGCCACATTTTGCTACTTATTGATTACCTGTTCTGACGGTTTGCCAGCCTAATGAAAATGGGCTGCGGGCTTGTAAATTATAGGTGCTGATAGGGCTGTGGTTGTCCAGCCCACGTGTCCAGGACAGAGTGGCTGTGGTATCTGTGATCTCCTCCACTATCACCACTCCAGGGGGTCCAGGGGGACCTGAGGAGAGAAGTCCCGAAGACACACCGGCTGAATTACAGGTTGTAACAGCTGGAGCACTAGTGTTGTATAAATGCTTAGACAGACGGAACAAAAAAAAAAAAAAAAAAAAAAATCAAAAAACAGAGTGTCTTCTGCTGTTTGAATGAATCCTGATTGAGCTTGTGCATATTGCAGTGTCCTCATCATGTGATGGTGCTATTAGCTAAACCAATGGATGCAATCATGCGAGCATAAAGGAGGATGTGCAACTGTGGGCATATGGTGAAAACTTCAATTCCCTGTTGTAATCTGCGCCCAAACAAACAAGAGACAAAAACACAATGACGTACTAAATTGAACCCGGTTTTGGGCTGACACAGATCTGTTGCCAAGGATTTCATGCTGATTAAGGGATACTGAAGCTTTTTTTTTTAATTTCAGAGGCAGTTTGCCAGTTCTGCTGAGCATAACTGCACGGTAGACCTTCCTCTGTTTTAATGCAGCCGAACATATGTTTACCTCAGCCTTCAGAAGTAAATGTAATCTGCAAGTGCAGCAAACGTCTGAGGACTCTAGGGGGAACAGCTGTAAATGAAAAGCTGGCAGCTGGTATGCTCAATGAAAACCAATGTACTGTGTCCCCAAGAAGTGCCCATTAAAGGTTGCATCGAAAGGTACATTTGCATTCGAGGACATTAATATGCATTTTGCGTCACTGTACGAACAGCGCCCTCTGTTAAGTCTGGCCCGACACCATGAAATAAGCTGTCCCGTCTTGGTGTGTAAAAGGCTCAGCAACCGTTATTAAAACCGTTGAACTATTATGGTAGAACCGCAGAGTCAATCACAGGCTGAAATCACCAAGCACCATTGAGTTCAATTTAGTTTTGGTATTGACAGTTTTGCAAGGTCTAGTTTAATAAGATATTTAATCCTCGAAATAATATTATGGGAAATTAATACAGTACAGTATTAATACAGAAATTAATACAGTGTATAGGACCCATTTACACTGGTCCTATAAATAATTATAACTAACCTATAACTAAAAGGAAGCTGTCATTAAAGGCAGTGAGTAGATTGACTCATCTCTACACCTTTTCCCTTCCTTATTCATTGAATAAGATATGACTGTCATGCCAACCATTGCTTGCATGCATTGTGGTTTACAGTACTCCACCTTGGGACAAAATTCCCTTGTTTATCCTGTTGTCGCGCCCATGATCTTGGACAGTTCAATCAGTACCTGGAAACCTGAACAATTCTCTCTGTATGGCTTCAGCCACACCAGAGGACTGTGATAATCTTAAAAGACTGTGGAAATTGAGTTCAGTTCACAACTGGTGGCCGGTCTTACCAAAATTCCTTGCCATTCCATCACAAAAGGTGTGCTTACTGACTTGGCCAAGTGACGAGGAAAGAGGATCACACTCTAAATGATGCTGTCATGACCTCAAAAGATAATTGAGTCATTTTGAGACCAGTCAAAAACAGACCAGGAGCTCCATGACCAATAATCATTAGTTTATACTAGTAGCAATAATGCAAAATAGCCATTGATGATAATAGAAACTATATGATCGCTAGACATTTTTTGCCAATCTGCCTAACTGCTAGCATTAAACTTGTTCATGCAGACCGACCGTCTGTCCAGATCATGTCACACTCACGGCGGCCATAAAAAACATTAGTCAAGACGGCCAAATGGGTTAAATCATTTGGGCAATAGTCATTTAGCGATTGTCCTCACCAGGAGCAAATCTCTAATCTCTGATGTAATTAAGCAGCATTTCCTGGAGCTGCTCCACTGGCAACAAACAGAAGGCTAATTTTCTAGATTAACGAAATAAATTAACTTTATTTCATCGTCATGCTAACAGCTCTGAACCAGAATATATAAACTCCCGAGAAACTGGGCAGTGCCATGGTGTCTGTTTGGTTGGTCTCCTACTGTTGGAGCAGAATCTGATTGACAACATAAATCCTTTGTTCTTTGTTTGTTGTTTTGGCCAAGATTTGTCCATGCCCATGAAGCCTGACAAAAGCCTTTCCAAAAAATATGGGGAAAAACACGTGAATTCTGCTCAGGTTCAGCTGCATCAAGTGAGGGACAGAGAGTTGATGCCTGAAGTAAATAATGTCAAAGACGTTACAGAGCACAGAGTGCAGTGACAGATAACAAGCTCACCTCTAACAAGAAGTTCAGCCTCTGCAAATACGGTGTCAGCACTGGTCTGGGCCCGGCACCCATACTTCCCAGCATGCTTCAGCAAAATGCTCCTAATCATCAGATCCACTGTTGAGGACTGCTGCAAGTGGGAATGCAGAGAATGAAAAAGTTAGGTATAAACCCAGCATAAACATGCTTGACCCCCCAAAATTTGATGCCTTTACATCTTGTAGAGGCTCATGTGGCTTGAGAGATCCCTGTTAAATTGCTTGCCTGCTGCTAGTTCTTCTGCTACCAGTATTTTCTCTCTGTTGAAATGAGAAATGCCTAAGGCAAGACTGGGAATAATTCAAGGTCTACAGGCAGCTGTTTAGCACGGAACCTGATTAAAATTACAAACCATGCATCAGCCAGGAATCTGTTGTGCCTGTAAAGGATTGTCACTGCAAATACTCTCTCTCTGGAGCATGGGTGCTAGGAGGAGAAGCATCAACATTGATGTGATTTTAACATCCACTGTTTTTAGAGGAACAATGGCAGCAACATGACTCCTTGAACTCATTTGCACACTTTGTCTTTAACTTAAATTTTGTGCATGTAAGGACTTATTTTTTTCTTTTTCTTTTATTTTGGAGATGGAAAAAATGTTGGTTTATAAATGTAAAACTCTAATATACAAAGATTAATACTTTTTCAATGTAAAGGGAAGAAGAGAAAACAAAACAAAACAAAAAACACTTGACATATTTGTGTACACTCTAGTCTGTATCTGTATACATCAGCAAACCCAGAAATAGAAGTGGCATTTTTTTACATTAACATTTGCACTACTCAGCTCATGCACATTAATATTGATCTTGTCAACACCAATCACATCTGGGTTGAATTTAAAGTATAAGCACATATTAGCACATTTTATTATTAGCAAATTTATGGTTCAGAATTGTTAGTACTTCTATGAAAAAAATAAAAATAAAATAAAATAAAACAAAAAAAAGGTTCACAATGTCTCCATTGATGCAAATGAAAAGAGTGTATAAAAAAAAGATGCCAACATACAAACTTCCCACACTTATCCCACCACACTGCAAAACTGATTGTTAGTGAATCAAAGTCAGTATACACTTTTTTTTTTTTTTTGCTGGCCTGTTATGATGTTAGCTATGTTGCTTCAGACAAACACTGAGAGGCATAATGATAGACAGGTAGCAATTTAAGATAATGGAGTTATGCCCTGCAACAATCTGGATGGCAAGTATGTTTTGGTTCATTAAAGCAACTTCAAAGTCTCACTTTATGACATCAAACATTTGAATCTTGGTTTTCAGTGCTACTGGGAGAGGAAGTGTCATGTTCACAAATACTGCTTATCTAAGATCACAGCAGTAATATGTGAATTCTGTATTAAGGTAAAATTTCCCTCTTGAATGCATCTAAAAAGTGTTATATAGGACAAAAAAGGTCAAACACAAAAAGGTACATAATTTTTTGCAATCACAAAATTACATTTTGCACGCCAATGCTATCTGTTAACTTGGTGAAATGAATGCATGTTTCTGTTGAGGAGTCTTGGTCTCTATTTCCAGGTTTTCTGTTTTGTGTTTCTCATTTGTTTACCAGAGACAACCCTAATGAACCGGTACATCTCCTAATCAATAAGTAAAAACCTCCTATACAGAATGGAAACCTGTACTATTTGTTTATAGTTTGCTCAAAACATTTCCCACAGAACAAGATGTGATTAATTACTGAATAGGCAAAAGGACCTATTACCTAGTTGGTGTATGAATGGGTATGCATGTTCTTAGAGAGCAGTCCAGTGAATATGATAATCATTAAGTAATAAGCTACAGGTCTACAGTGGTAATAATAAGCATTAAGAAGCAAGAACGAGGAATAACAAGCGTAGGCAGCATGATTTTCATAGTTATAAGACCAACACATATTCCATCATTCACTCTAAATCAACAACTGACCTTATCTCCTTGGAAGAGCTTGCATTATATTGTTATTTTCACAAAAATGTACAATTTCAGCGGTGCCATTCAGAGGCAAACAAAAGATGAGGTGTTCAATGTGACCTGCAGAACCTTGGTCAGTGCCATCTGGCTGCACCTGTACAACACTGCTGCCTTCGACAGATAAATCACAGAGGAGTGTTAACATGTGCTCGGGCTTATCTGTCTGCTCTTGTAGACTTTGATAAACATGATTGTGTGATTCACTGCAGGTCTTTAATCATGATGACACCGGGGGTTGTCTGACCTTTAATGGGATTGATTCTTATTCAAGTTTAAGAAGTGTCTGGTGCAATGGGCTGTGCCTAAAATCAGTGATTATAAAGCAGAATCTGAGGCAACAAAAGAGTTTTTTTTTCAGCTTCTGCTAGATTAAACTGTTTGAGTAAGCAAGCCGTGAAATCAAGAAGTAAACAACAGAAAAAAAGGTAAATAAACAGACAAAAATATAGACAGAAAAGCAAACAAATGAAAAGGCAGACAGATATACAGAAAGACAGAAAAATACACAAATAGACAGATACAAAGACACTAAGATAGACAGACTGACCGACAGATAGATAGATAAATGGATAAATGGATGGATAGACAGATAGATAGATCAAAACAACCATTATGATAAATTTACTTTTAGTCTTACTTTTGCTCTTACTCTTGCTCTTACTGTTTGGATGTATTCAAAGTGGCCGCCGTCCTGCTGAAAGTTGATCGGTTTCTGGTTGAAGAGCCACTGGAAGGCCACATCCAGCGACGTGTCATGTGTCGCCTTGCAGCTCAGCACCACGCTCTCCCCGACGGTCACCTCCACTCTGCCAGGGCTAAGCTCCACACGCATGGCCTCTGGAAGCACAAAGCTGCTGCACTGTCATCTCAGGATAACCCAAAGCTAGCGTCAAGCAGCTGCATTCGACTGTGACATTACTGCCAGGCTGATCGGGCGGGCCGGCGCCGGCGCGGGCAAAAAACACTCACCTTTTGTCACATAACCATCCTGGTTTGTTCTGATCTGGACTGGACTGTGTGAGGTGCATCTACAGCATGAGACAGGCCTTTATACTGTTAAAGGGTGTCCTTGTAATATGATTCTTGAATGCGAAAGCCCTTGCTTCACGGTTGAGCGAGCACAATAAATTCCCTGGCACCCGGGCAAAGGTGGGGGGAAAAAATGACATTGGGGACTGTTTACTGGTGGCCGACTTGCGCTAATTTGGCAGAAAATAAAGCCCCCCTGGGCATCACTTACCTTTTACCCACAGCATGGCAGTCATCTCCGCCGAGCCAAACTGATTCTCTGCCCGGCACACATAGTTCCCCTCATCCGCTCGGCTGGAGTTAACAATTCTCAGAGTGTTGTTCCGTAAAAACATAATCCTGCGAGGGAGAACACGAAAATCAATACAGGTATGAAAACAAATTCAGGTATGAACAGTTACACCACATGTTATGGCGTGAGGTTACATGTTTGTGGTCGTGTAGGGTTACAAGAACTTCAATATATCACCAAGGGTGGAAGAAAAGTTGAAGAGAACAGCTGACATAATTGGCAAACTACCACAAGTCCACTGGAGAATTGAAAATTAAGGGGAAATTCTGTTTATGCTTAAGAAATTTATGTCACTGATTTTGAAGGACAAAGTAGTGTGAGCTGTGAAAAGGCTCAGAGGACTTAAGCTGCAGAACATACTGTCAAGAACAGCGTGTGCAAGTGCTGTGCAACCGTCAGCAAGGTAGCATGAAAACAGTGAAAGGGAAACTGCTCAACAAACGCTGGTCCCACTCAAGATCAATCAACAATTTAAATGCATTAATGAAACTGATTTCCAGATACCACTCAATAGCCCTATCTCGAATAGGATTAAAACACAGATGCTATTAGCAGTAAGGATTAAGCTAATTGGGGGACGAATGTTCAGTAGAAGAAAAAAATGTGTCACCAAAGTATTGATGTCAAGAAAACAGAAACACAGGGCAATTTAACTTTTGGTGCAGTGAGTTTTGTTCCTAGTGCCCTTGAAAGAGGGTTTCAATTTGCATAATCACAATTTTAACTTCATGGAAAGCAACTTTTGGGACCAAATTTAGCGAGCACATCAGCATGATAACAACTTGAATAAAGAGTGTTGATAAATACATTTCCTTATTCTCAGTGCCTCTGCATTAAACTTCCTATATGAAAAATCTGACTAAATGGTGCATTCATTTCGCACAGTGCTCATGAATCCACTTGTCAAACCCTGAATGCTGCTGCATTCAATGAATCGAAAGCAAAAGCTGTCAAAGCAAGACATGCATATCACCCAGCTGTCCTCTTGGGAAACTCGAGTGTAATAGAGAGGAAAAACAAACCTAATACAGCCATGATAAACGCCAAGCCTGCATTCAGCAACAGAGCCCTTATCCAGCTGACTGACACCAGCAATATTATATTAAAATTTCATTCTGACTTGTCAATAACAGCTGTGGAATAAAGTGCTGGACGTTAGGTAATGAATAGGATCTGACTCTAGTCCAAAACACTGCACGCAGGTGGGTTAAGCAGATGGCTGCAAAGTGGGAATCAAGTTAAAGTATTGCATTGTGAAATCACAGCAAGCCACTGTCCCCCC
>OMKZ01008668.1:41390-56929 GCA_900302535.1 Neoniphon sammara | reverse complement strand
CCCCCAGTGTCCAATGTCAACTCCTTTCATTTAATATCTAAATATTTATAATTACATTTTTATTTGAGCTTGTGCTGTGAAAGTGGGGATGAATATTTACAAAGTTATTTTTTATTAGAAATTCATTTTCTTCCCAAATCAAACAATCTGAATGATGGGGGAGAGGGCTGGGCTCTTGTCTTTTAATTTAATTCATTTTGTTTGGCATTCATATTTACAGCACTAAGCTCCTTCATCACGGGCAAGGTGATTGAAATTGGCAAAGAGAAACTCACGAAGGCGTGACAAAATCTTGCCACACATAGACAATTCAGAGGCAATCTGCAGCCAGGAGACATTTTTCAAATTAGGGAGGAAATCCACATCCGACAAGGACACTCATGCAGAAAGGACACATGATAGGGACTGTTGGATATACACAACATGCAAATTAATTCAACCTTAGGAAAAAAAAGAAATACAATTTAAAAAAAAAAAAAACATCAGAAGATCACACCAACCTATGGCACACAAAAATATTTTGTGAAGTTTCTGAGGTAAAATCAAATATATAAATATTGAACACTTATAAAATCAGCAGCTTATAAGACATTTTTGAACATTCCATATATTTTTTTTTTCATAAAACTGCCAAATTATGCTGTCCTTTTGTCTGTCTCTTAAAAAAAGGCTTTGGGTTTCAATTGAGTCTGCCATGTACTTTCAAACTAATGGGATTAATACTTTCTATTTAAGAGACAAAAGCCCCGAACATTAGCGGAAATCCATGTTAATTACAAACCTTCATTAAGTCAGCACAGCTGTCAATGATAGATAAACGTGAAGCTGTTTCGATTTCGTCCCTGTTCTTCCCAGAATTGAACGTCTCTCCATCCATAAACTCCTTACTTCACCACACTGTAGGTAATGTCAGAAAATCCTTGCAGAAGTCACCCTGGCCGAGAGCTGAAAAGGCACGACCCTCCTGTTTATTTCAGCTGCTGTTTCCAGTGGAAGCTCAGCCTCCATGAGGCAATAATGAGCAACAGCTCCCTTGAAGATACTTTGATATATTGTACATTCATTCTTATACATATTGTCTAGCAGAAGCAATCCATTAAGGAATGTAAAACTCAAATTGGATTTGCTTTTAAGTTCTAGATTGGAAAGGTTGTGAGGATATAGCAGAGATTTTTTAATTGAGATTATGAAGAGAATGAACACTATAGTGCACATATACTGTATGATGCCAAGAGTTAAAAACAAATGATAAATTACTCTAACAGTAGAAATTAACTAACTACTTTGTCAATATTTTGCTGAACAATATTCTGCTCCCTTGAGGCCACACTTTATCTAAAGTTAGATGACAACAAGATCAAGGTGTTAGAACAGGTATGAATCTCCCCTTGGAGTGTGCCGACAACACTGAGAAATAGATTTGCGAGGGTTTGACAAATACCTCAAATGCTTTATCAAATCCAGACAAGCCATGGTCATTAATCACCATTTTAGGGCAACACACTCACTAACCTATCCCCATCCATCAGTTCTACTGGAGCCAGCTATTTTGCAGAAAATAGATAACACACTCAAACTTTGCCACTGGGGACCATTACTATTGAAACCAAAAATAAAATATGCTACAGGTTTATTCTGACCTCCAAAAATGACCACGTTAAAGCTAATTCCTGAATACACCCATTTCCA
This sequence comes from Neoniphon sammara, assembly GCA_900302535.1. NCBI lineage: Eukaryota > Metazoa > Chordata > Actinopteri > Holocentriformes > Holocentridae > Neoniphon > Neoniphon sammara. The sequence goes on along the minus strand of OMKZ01008668.1, from coordinate 55,240 downwards.
TCCGCCTGTTAGTAGCAGGACGATCTGCCGCCGCCTCTTTGAAGGAGGCACGCGCAGGATCTGATTATCAACTGGCTGCCCTTGCTGCTAGGCTGTTGAACGGATTGCTGGATCTTGGCTGATAAACAAAGGTCCTGTTCTCTCACTCTCAACTTGGGATGCTCAGCAGTGACTGATAATTTCAGCGCTGTCGCTCAGTTTGATTGATGCACCGCCGTTCCACTCAACCCCCCTCCAGACGCAGCCAGAGAGATGTTTCTCATAAAAGATGATGCATCAAACTGCACGCGAATTCCAAATGCAATTGTACGGTCTAAATTGTCAGCATCCCTGAGAAGGAGGTGAGGCTGAGGATGAGTCTCCAGAGCTCTGGCAGTACCTAAGGTGTTTTATTTTAACGGTGACACTTAATTTCAGTTACAGTAATGAAACTGTGATGTGTTAAAACAAGACATGTAAACAATTCCTCGAGGGGCCAGAGCTAGAACGATAAAACTTGGGTTTATGTCATGCAACTGCGGTGAAATATGATCTAAAGATATTAAGGCAAGCAAAATGTTATCATGATTTCATGCATATTTTACAGGGCAATTAACTTTCTTTCATAATATTTTACTCTCTAATCTGTGCATATGAAAAAAACCCTTCCTATTTATAATACAAGACTCCAGTACTTGCAAAAAAAATGTACTGAACATCTAAATTCAAAAAGCACAGTTAATCCTCAATGAAATTCCGAAATATTTTACCGATTTCATGCCAAACATTCATATTTATTCCACAAAATGTTACTGTTTTGTATCTTAAGTGCTCAAGACAGGTAATTACTAATGTATTTTCAACATACCAGCTATGGTTATTGTTAAAGTATTTTTTTTTCTCTTTTTTTGACTCCAAACAGTGAGATTAAATTCTTTATATTTAACTAATAATGCAATCTCTTAAGGGATGTGTCACCACATCTGTGTCAACCGCTACTTTTTAACACAACTCATATTTAAATACTATAACTAAACATGTCAAATGTTCAAGTATATGCTGTTATACAGTATATTAACATAATTCTGTGTTAAAAAGTAACGCTTCAACTGATGGATGTGGGCTCAAGCGGCTGTGCTGGTGAGCGTCTGCCCCACTGAAATGTCCTTGAGCAAATCCCCACTAGCTCCAGGGGCAGCTTCAAGCAAAAGAAGAATTTTCTTACGCTGATCAATAAAGCAACATATTATTATTCATGTGCACAGACGGGCTGTAAGTGACACATATGAAATGAGGCATCTATTATGTATTGCTGCACGTGCTTTATAAGAGTACAGTGCCATAAAGATTTTTTTTTTTTTTACCTTTTACTTGGCTGTATCCTTCTGTCCTCTCTCTTCCATGTCACCCGGGGTTTGGGTGAAGCTCTGGGTTTGCACTCCAGTGACACGTCTTTTCCAAGCGTGGCGATGACTCGTACAGGATTGGGGATGAAGACAGGTGCTGATGCTGTGTGGGACAAAAACATAGTTAAACATAATTAAACTTAATTAAACTAAACTTAATTTCTGTTTCGAAAAAATATTATGAAATCATGGCAAATCATAGTCACAACACCCATGTTTATACTGAATATGATTCATAATTTCAACAGTTCACTCTTTAATTACTGTGCCAGATTTCAATGTTGAATTAATCCAGATATTTACATAGTCATGATAAAATGATGATATTTGTACAGGATGTCCAGTTGCCGAGCTGGTTTAATCAAATGTGCTGTTGAAGAAAATTAAATATTTCAGCTTTTATAAAAGTAATACTCTTTCCACCCCTTCATCTCTGGCATTTGAAAGCAATTACTGCAAAAAATGCTTGAGGCTTAAGACTGACTCATCATGACTCAAATGATGCTCTATCAAAATAAGAATTAGTAAGAATAAGAATTAGTTTCAAAGTAATTACTAAATCCCACATGCAGCATTACAAAGCATGCTAAAAAAACAAACCAGCTGAAACTATATACTTTATCTGAATACTCTCCTTGCCAATTCAGTACACAGCAAAATTAAATAAATAAGCACTGCATTGTGTAATCAAAGTCTAATTACCAAATAATTGTCATCACACTAATGATGACAGGGTAGGATGATTCACACTACAGTGGAAGAGTAATTTCATTTTTTTATGATTGTTTGTTTGTTTGTTTTGTGTTTTTTTAGCCTTTATCTAACTAAGCTGGCTGGGTAAATAATTAAGAGTAAAATTTTTTGCTTTCATTATTATGGCTTGCCTATGAGGGAGAATTAAGCAGAGGCAGTTAAGATGAGCGTGCAGGCAAAAAAAAGTTGGTGCAGCACTGTGCATACAGCTGTATTACACATCGAGGCCATTTATAGGCTGCGAGGCTTTGTCAAGACTCGTTATTCAAATATTGAATGATGCTTTATAGGTGACATTATCCACAATGACAATTCAATCCCATGTGTGGCTACAGGCCAACCCCTATTCCTGTAACACTTGTGTCTTTGAGCCTTTGTAGTCGCCTGAGTGGCAGAGGTCCCTCTAGACACAGAAAGCAGCAGAAAACAGAGCAGTTGCCGTGGCTGTGTGGGTTTGTTTTAATCAAAATAAGAGCAGGCCTGCAGCTGGTGGCAGCAGTACCCTTATTGCTTCCCCCCGCCGCCCTCCCAGACGAGCTGGATCTGGGACAAGATCACAGGCATGGGGGCAGCCGCTGCCCCCATGTAGCCTCCAGTGATCGCTCATCTGCAGGCTGTTATTAGCCGTGTAATCTGTCCTGATAGTGTTTGCTTGTGGACATCTCCAAAGGACACAGGTCACCGGGAAGAGATGCCTGGAGGATATAGTTATGAAAACATTCATCACCAGCATCCAAATATCATCATTGTGACTGTTATTCTAGGGAGGGCGAAGGCACCTCCTCGTCAACTTGGATAAACCTGATTAGAATCCAGGCCTTCTGAGTCTGCGAGACAACGCCATGAATTTTAATAAAGGGGCGGCTGTTTTACATCCACTTTATATTGATGGGTTATGGATTAACACCAGAAAAACATTTTATACATTTTACACACAAAATATTTGCCCATTTATGATCAGATTTTCAAAATGACATGGAGTCCCCTTCAAAAAAGGGCATGCCACACAGACAGTAAATCAAACTGTCCCACAGGGAAACAGAAAAGGGGAATGGGTGTCACCAGATGTGTCCCAGTATTGGAGCTGACAGGGAGAAAATAGTGCATCAACGCAAAGTAGTGGACAGACGTTTGGTGTGTGACTGCTGTGCTTTCTTATTGGAGGACTGAACGCTGAAGAGCACAGTGTCCTCAGTGTTTAGTGCCTCTAAATTCACATGTACATGCACGTTTATTGCTACTTACTTAAAAAAAACAACCCAAGCTAAGTTGCAACAACCACTCACTTCAATATGTCTACTTCAATAACAGAAGACCATACAGTACATTCGAAAATACAACATACTGTAGATTTGCACACATACTCTTAAGCTATTTCGTCTGGTTCTTTTGCCTATTAAGGGGCTTCTTGAGTTAACACTAGAGTTGCAGCAATGAAAACTGATGGTTATCATACCATGTGCGTTTGCTTATCTATGGTATTGAATTCTATCATATTAGTGTTATTAAAAAAAAAAGAAAAAAACCTTCTGTTCTCATTCCTTAATAATAATAATGATAATGATAAAAATTGTTTAATACCATATACCATGATACAGTGAAACCATGATTATTTTCTGAGACATTTAACGTACCGTTTTGCAACTCTAGTTAACACATGGCTTCACAGATTGTACAAACAGCAACATCACTTTGATTCTCACATCTTTTGTTGAGGGTGCAAATTAAAAGATACAGCTAATGTTTGACGATAAACCCTGACATTAACATTAACAACTGCAAACTACTGAAAATAATATCTCAAACTGAGTTTTTTTTTTATTTGTTTTGATTTTTTTTTCTTTTTCTTGTAATTATTAAGTGGTTGTGCTCTAATTTGTGTTCTACTGGCCACTGGCAGAGCAGAGATAAGACTCGAGTCATTAAACTCTACCAAAAGACACAATTGATGTCTTTCTTCTGTTTTTTTTTATTCCCATTAGAATACCTCTATACCTATAAGGCACTGGCTTCCATTCTACTGAGAATGAGGCTGAACTGAGGCTCTCCTCAGCTTGATGGGTGCAGACATCTCACTGAATATAACCACAAGGGTCCTTCTTTTATTCATGCCACCACTGCTTGGGTTAAATCAGGGACCATTGATTGCCAATCAGTGCATCTCGCAGTTCAGTGTTCCCCACCTGCATTTCAATCTCGCTTACCTATCAACCGGTGGCTTATTCAGATGCCAATACTCTGTCAGCAATTTCATTCTTTATAGAGTATCAAGAAATCAGCTTGGCAGAATGGAAAAGCTACCCCTTTAAATTTACCAAAGAGGCAGTTTTCTGCAAAAAGCCATTACCCACTTCACTCATCCTAACTCGGCCCAATTACAAACTTGATGTTATGTTTAGGCAGTTGAGGCAAATTATTTAATCTCAGTCACATCAATTTGTTGAGAGGCTTTCCAAAATTCTTCAATAACTGAAAAAGGAAAATGCATCTACCTAAAATCTTGAGTTCAGCATTGGAGTAGATGGCGCCGTACTTATTCTCTGCGACACATTGGTACATTCCTGAATCCGTCTGCTGCACTTTGTGAATGGTCAACTCTCCGTTCAGCATTTCAACTCTGCTCTGTTGAGAAAAAAACAGTTTCAAGGAAAACTCTGTTAGTCTGGATAAGGATACACAGTCATGTAGATGCTATACATTGCCATACTACAGTTTTACAGGTGCAGTAAGAATAATTCAGATGTCTCACAGAGCCATCAACCATAGGAGGGGGTGTTGTGCAGTAAAGTAAGTACCTGTGGTGTCAAGGGCGAACCATTGCGAAGCCAGCGATAGGTGGGCCGGGGCCTCCCCATGGCCTTGCACTCCCATTGGAGCTTCTCTCCGCTATCCATCTGAGTATCATTAATCATTCTGGTCCACTGTGGGAGGGCTGGAAGATAAAAAAAAAAGGTTCGAGAAGAAGAAATATATTCTTGAGGGAAACACAAGGCACAAGCATGTTCACCTATGTGTTAAGGTGCATTAATGCATGCCCTCACACAGCAATTTATATGCAAACACACGTGCGATCATTGGGAGAAGACCCGAAGGACAGTAAATTCTTAATAGACACAACAATATGGTATTATTTTATCATGAACATTGTTATTATTATTCAATTTATTTTTTGTAACATTTTTGTTCCTGAACGCTTATTGCTGTGGCGTTTTTACACTTCCTAGAGATCAACAAAAGACCGACTGTAACATCTTTTCTAGTGAACAAGTTTGAATTTCTGTAGTTGACACTGTTTTTAATCTGTTCAGGCATGGTGGCTAAGGCTAACTACACAGATCTTCTTCTGTTTATTCCACAAAAACTGCTGTTGCTCTTGTCAGAAACCTAAGATGCATCAATCGCGGTGCACCAGAGGATTTTTTTCCGCGGGAAAGACCTGCCTGACACCGGATGTTTAGAACAACAAATGTAAAATCTTTCATGAACTGGATCTCGGTTGAACCGCTACAGTGTTACATCAATCAAAGCAGCAAAACAGATATTTATTTGGGTGAAAATGCCAGATTACTGCTTTAATGAGTTAACAATCATCATGTTTACATTTTCATTATTCATTACAGGAATCCACATGAAAAGACGGAGGAAAACAATATAGGTTCCCAATGGGTTAGAGTACATGAGAACAGGTGGGAAATGGTGTAATGCAAAACAACAACAACAAACAAAACAAAACAAAAAAAGGAGCACCAAGGTGGCAAAGTGCCAAAACTGAAACGAGAGGGAACTTTGTGGTTGCCTCAACAACCCTGTTTTGTGTGTCAGTTTCTTCCTTTGAACAGCTAGTGACTAGCATTAATGATAGAAAATAATTTTTGTGCATTGTATGGTTTCAAACCTGCTCTATTTTATTATTCAGTATATACAATATACCCAACTTTATGTGCTGTGATTACATAGAGAATTTTGTAAAAAAAATAAATTAAATTAAAAAATATATACTAGGATAGGCACGTGAGATATAAACATCTCATTTACAGTAAACCAGTAAACAATGTGTCTAATCATCTCTCTACTGTATAAACAGTGGTAGCCATAAAATTCTAGTAATCTACTTGAATTACAGCCTTTGCCTGTGATCACAAACTTCTCTGTGTGGGTGCATGCCCCTATCTCCTCCCAATATATACCATGTGCACAGGGCCAAGATAATGAACTGCCTCAGCCTTGGTTGGACACATTTCCAAGGCCCTGTCCCTTTGGCAACTTCCATTCTGTCGACATCACAAGGAGAATAGGGAGTCTAATTTGTAGCAGCCTCACGCTGACTGTAATTTACACAGGTCAGCTGGTAGTTTGAACTTTCATTGTGAGGCAGACCTTCCTGACCATAATCGTTCAATCAAACCACACAAAAAAGTATTATACTGAAGGTGCCATATGCAAAGAGTAGAGAAGAACGTGTCTGGCATGCTACTGTAGGCGCTCAGCGGAGGGCTTCCGTCTTGCACACTGTGCAAGAAACGGCTGTGCCATATGCATCTGTTGGGTCTGGCATAGCGTGGCATGTGATACACCTTAACCCGAGTGAGTCCAAATTTGATTTGTTGCTTTTATAATCACAAACAAGAGTTAAGCAACAATCGGCAGAAATCTATTTGGATCCGATATCTAAAAAACAACAATTAAATAAATGGATGAAAAACTTAAAAAAGACACCAGGCAGTATTTAGGGCCAATACTCCCTCTGAGGTCTGTGCATTTGAAGACTCAGGCAGTGAACACATATAACGTTGGTATGCTTTTAAGAAGAAAAAGCACAGCCAAAAGCGTCTTTCTGTATCGATGGATCAAGTGACGTGGCCTACACATTGTATGCTCGGCTCAGCTGATTTTACTGGTTATTTAGATTTTCTGTAAACGTTATTAAGGCAAGGAAGAGGTTGTTATCTCTTCTGGCTTTAGAGGTGGATCCTTAAGGCCGAAGTAACATTTCAGTTAGCATAACTTCAACCGGCATTTCTAGCTAACAGCACAGTAGAAATTTCATTGTGTTTACCCAACTATCTCTTAATCTGGTACCACAGCAGACATTTCATACAGCTTGGGCTATTAGATCAGTAACAAAACAACAACAATGTCTCTCAACTGACATTTTCTAATCGATCTCTTTAGTTTACAACGTTGATATTGTGTCGGCTCTCCCCTGTCATTCTTCAAAGTGACTGGCAGGTTGATTAAAAAAAAAAAAAAAAAAAAGTCAACGTCATATCTCTTTTCCAAAAAAGTTCAGCTGTTTTCAACTTCTAAAGGTGGGAAGTCCATCGCTGTTTAAGAAGGGGCTGGTATGTGACCACAAAGTGATTGCTTCCCATAGGATTCCATGTAAAAAAAAAAAAGAAAAGAAAAGAAAAGAAAAGAAAAGGCATCGGCAATTGTAAAAGAAACGCCACACGTGTTCACACCCAAACGCCAGGGAGTATTTAGGACCAACATTCTGAGCTCTGTGCATTTGATGACTTCTACATTTAGTAATTTATCCCGCTGACCAAATAATAATAGCTTGTCATCGTCAGTAATTGCTCCACTTGTCCCCAAAAATTTGGTGAATTTCACAGTTATGGTGACACATGACATTACATGCGGACAATTTGCCGTGGCCTAGAGTCTAGTGATTGATGCCCCGGCTCTGCCCCCATAGCAGCACCGTCACACTGCCACCAATTCAACATGTGACGCTGCATCCCTGCAGTCTCTGTCTTTCAACTGAAGGGTAACATTAATGCTGCGGAAATGCTTTCTCTGTGAAGTACTCTTGGGGAATGTACACAATCACAGTGTGTGTGTGTGTGTGTGTGTGTGTGTGTGTGTGTGTGTACACAGTAATAGTCAAGCTTTCTTTGCTATTCGCACTATGCAAAATGCAGACATTTGATGTCTGGTATTTGCATGATATTTACATAATCACGCAGAAACAAAAAAGCATTAGATCTATAAAAACAGACTATAAAAAGATATTACCACTACTATGATTGGTAATAAGCCTAGATTGAGTCAAGCACGGAAATAATTGTTGTGGAGGGTGTTAGATTTAAGCTACAGTAAGGATGTGATATTGTTGATGATTTTGTGGTTCTAGATTAAGATTTTGGTCCCAGTTATTAGTGCTTCCAACAGTTCATCATTCTGTGATTGATATGTGATTTTATTTGAGAGGATTATGCTGATCGGCTAACTGATACTTGGGTTTTTGTAGTGGCAAAGATAATTAGCCCTGGGACTGTTCAGATTCACAGGGACAAGTACTGTTCCCCAGCCCTGGAAAAAAAAAAATAACTGGCCAAGATTATATCATGATTAATCTCTAGAAATGGCAAAGAAAGACCAAAACAGCCCACTAAAACAAAACCCAAGCAGAGCGGTAGTTCAGAACATTTTGACTGGAATAAGACCAAGATACAAACAAAAACCTGACTCACTGTAGACTTGTAGATGGCCTTTGAAAGCCGTGCCTCCTCTTGGATTCTCCGCTTTGCACTCGTACGTTCCCGAGTCCTCCAGCTGAATGTTGGGAATCTCCAGTACGGCCTGGGACTTCCGAAGTCTAGCCTTTTTAGGGATGTTGCCGTTTATCTTCCTCCATGTGATGGTCGGGACCGGACTGAATGGAAAAGAGGAGTTGAATTATACAAGGAAAAGCCCATTTCCCCCATTTTATATTTGCATAACAGGGGGCCCTACAGTGTAGGTTGTTTTATATCTGTGGTGGAGTGGCAATGACTCAACTCACTATTACAGCTCTTTGTTTCTTTCCAAAAGGAAAAAAAAAAGAAAAAAGAAAATGAAAACTGCCATTAAGGAGGAAACAAATATTAGAAATCAGAGTAAAATATGTATTTGAATGTGACCTTATTCAAATCTAGCAAAGCTGTTGTGACTTTGATGTCTCTAAATAAAAGAGTGCAATGTGGAGCCCTTACGAGTTCTCTGGCTTGTCTTTTAAAACCTGTAAAGAAGCGATTTGAATCTTTTTTCAGTGTAGAGCTCCCTTCTTTTTCTGATTACACTTGTGCACTTCTCTAGCACAATCCAGTAGAGTTGAAAAAAAAAGAAAAAATATCTGACTTGCAACAAGCCGTGACACTGATCTTCAATTTTGCAGCTCTCCTTTTATTAATATAGCATGATTCCACTTTTGGGTTTGCTCTGCTCTACATTTGAACCACTGACCTTCAAATGATTCGTGATAAATTTACTCAGCAACTCACACAGGATGCATATTCAATCTGAGGTTTCAGAGGGACGACAGTTATATTCAAATAAGGTTATTACACTAGCCAGACAGACTTTTATGATTAGTGTTTGAGCAATGTCATCTATCACTGTTTGTTCACGGATTGCCCCTATAGATCCTTATGATAGATGGCTTGCACATGTAGAAAGAGAATGTCTTACTATCTGCTATCAGTAGAGCTCTTGTATGACAGCTACATTTGACAGGTCTCTGAAAGATGGAAATGTGACACCATAGAAACCTCTGGTGCACCCATCAATCATTTAGCCAGGATGGAAATGTTACATCCCCTAGCTTTTTTATCTATTCTAAATTCACAAGGACATTGAAGTGCTCTTGGCTGCAATGAACTCAAATTTGGATTCAGAGCATGCCCCGCATAAAACAAAGCCTTAACGTCTCAAAAATGCCTTCTGTATTAACTGAAGTCGTATTTTTCAAAGGGTGTTTTTCACACTGAGCCCAGTGTTTTGTCATATCCAGGAATCTTTTGTGGGCTGTTGTTTGGGCTAATTTAAACTCACCTTGTTTTTTTGTGCTTTTGGAAACCTAACCCATTATCTTAAAGCATTTATTCAGACTTTCATACATCACTGAGTCTTGGAAAGGCTGTGACAACACAAAGTCACTGGCTTCACACAATAATGGATTAGGGACTGAAGACTGGCCAGATTCTTAACTGGCTAAGCCCCCAGATTTCTCCAAAATAATTTGGGAACTAATTTAATCTTTCTGGCACCAAATGGGAGGGCTTGACCCAGAGTCTGAAAAAAACAACATCTCATTATCTAAAAAAACAAACTTCAATATCTTTAATTCTCATGTGAATTGGGACAGATGGATGTGGATATAGACTAATTCTAAAACAAAATTGAACCAACACAACAGCTGCTTTTCTAAAACACCAGCCTAACATATTCATTACATACTTATGATACATGTGTGTTTACCAACACACTAATAAATGAGCAATATTCACAACAGGACTTATGCAACAAACTAAATGCCTTAAACCAAAGCCCTTTTTAATAAATCTATAATGCAACATTGAGGTACAACATGAACATGCACTCAAAGTTGACATTAGGATTAGATCAGATCAGTGTAACTGTGGCATGCAGATTATTTTGAAGCTCTTCCGTAGATGTTACAGATGGAGAATTTTATGCCAGTGATTTTTGCTTCTTTTAATTCTCCACTGCCCTGAGCAAAGAAGCAATCTACAGGGACCTTGAGGGGCTGGAACGTGGGGGTGAATCTTCCTCCCTCCAACCAGAGGAGGATTTTCTCTGGACACTAAATAATGAGTACCAGCCTCATATGCTTGCAAAGGACTCAGGGCAGGTAGGAGAAAAAAAAAATGTACTCGCTCGATTTAGAAGCAAGAAATTCTTTCTGTGTTTGTCTTTCATTGTGGAAATTCTGGTATGAACCCTTGAGAAACTCAGGTGCAGCTCTCTCTTTATTGAAGTTCACTGTATATACAGAGTATTTTACAGCCTGACATTATGAACGCATTAGAAACTGTGGCTTGTATAAGGTGTTACAATTTTCAGTTTAAAAACGTTCCCACAGGCAAACTCTGTGGGTCACCTCTTAATCATCATTCTGCACAATAAAAGGCCCCTCTTTTTGTACTTGTACCACTTCTGAATTAAATAATAAAGGATCCAAATTAAATCTAATATCCATTTATAATGGAGAATTGGTTTGCTTGAGACTATTAAGACCAAGATATTATCCCTCCATTCATTCACTAAGCTCTCCATTTCTGTCCATTTTAACAACCACTTCAGTATTTTTTTAAGGGAGAATCCCCCCTAAACAAGCGCTAACAATTTACCGCTATGATACTGGACCCTTCAATCAATATCTGTGAACACAAACAACTGTCTTTCAAAAATATTAACCTCAGAGTCAAGACTGTAATCTGTGTTGCCATCAAGAGGCACCTTCTCTTGCTGTTCCCTTGACAATGTCGTCTTTGTGGTTCTGTATAGCTCAATGTGTAGAATAACTGCAGGGGCTTAAAGAGTTTGATTCTCTCTGGAGTTTCTGTCATGGGGATCAATGTCTTTTTGAAGGCATTACATCTTAGTTTCTTTGGTGTCTTGCTTCACTTTTTTGCGAGAGATGGTTGCTTATGTCCACAGATATTTAAATTGCAGTCTATGAAATCTTAATTTTCTATCCTGGCAACAGCTTTGTTGCTAAGTGCTCATTGCCGTGGTATTTTTACACTGCATGCACAGAAATCACCTGTAAATTAAATACTGAGCAGCACTGTGACATCTTTTTCCTTGGATTTTCAGTTGATGAAAATTGAGTTTCTGTATGTAGCACTTTTTTTCTTTGTAAAGCCATGGTGGCTATTGTGCTGCTCATGCTATCCTAACTGACTGTACCTTTATTAATGTGTCATGAAAGATGTGAAGAACCTGATATGCATGTGCTATTGAGGCTAATCAAAGTCTGACTTGCTTTTGTTGATTCTGCACATAAATTCACCTTAAAGGTGCACTATGCAAAATTGAGAGTAGATTGAAGTGAGGGCCATTTAGACTAAACTGGTGAAAACAAAACAAAACAAAACAGCTAATAAGTATGTAATTTATCATGAAATCAGCCTGATGTTGGGAATCTCGCAGACTCAAACTTCAAATGCTTATTCCATGTTTCCACGTTATATTTTATTGCAACAAACATATCTGATCTTCCTTTTTGGATACCATACAGCAAACGGCTGATAGTAATAATAATTAATCAATGTTCTTCCAGACAGTACTCAAGATAACACCATTATTGCAAGTCATAACAGACTGTAAACATCCTCAAAGTTAGAGGGCAGCATTTGCATCTCCGTCTTCATTACCCTTGGCCGTGGCCTGCGCGGCGCTGTCACTGCTAAATATCATAACAGACAATCACTTCAGAAAGCTTTGGCATTCGCACACAAAGAGCACTCTGCCCTGTCTTTTGCTAGTGGGGCCGTCATACATATTGATCGACAGGAGAACAAAACCCATTTTAACTTCATTTTCAGTGCTATATAAAGACTGGCATTTCTTAATAGGGTGCATTGATAAATCATTCATCTGTAGGTAAAAGGGTAAGTCACTGGGATCACTATCTGGCTGAAAGTCATCATGCACAAATTACTTCACAGAGGGAAGCATAGGGCAAGGTCTCAAGCTGTTTGCCTGTTTGACAAGCATCCAAAAACTCCACTTAGTTTGATGGGAAAAACTAAGGGACGGGAGATTATAATGCAATGTCTATATATTTAGGAAATGACTTACCATAATGCGGATAATTAATTGTAAATGACTTTTACTCAGAAGGAACCCCATGAAATCATGGTAAACAATTAAGAGGTCTTTAGTCATCTGTAGATTAGAGACTGTTTGCACTTAAGATAGGATTCGGCAATGAATAATTCATACCAAATAATTATAAACAAAATAGAGAAAGGATGATACAAGATTATGTCGTGAAATGAAAATTATTTCTTGTAATCCAAAAACACCACTTCAGATGTGCTTTGGAGAATAATTGATTGCAAATGTCTTTCAATTATTTTTGTCATGAGTGTGTCATTGTGTTCAGATTTTATACATAAAGGTTGGTTCATTTTCAGAAAAGGCTCCCAGTGGTTTAGCTTTCACAATTATTTTAACTGAATGTAAAAGAATGGCATTTAAAAAGCCAATACCCAATATTTTGCTTTGTAAACCAAGAAACCAGCAGGGGTTAACTTAAGCAACCATGGTAAGTGCTCCAGACTTCTGTTTCTGAACCATGTGGACAAAAGTGTGTTTTCCCTCCTGGCAGTCAACTATTACCAATTTCATTTTTTCATAGACATAACCTTGGCTTTCTACATTCATAACAGAAACTGAAAGCACCCAGGAAATGCTGATACATTAAGGGCTCTCAATTATCAGAACACATGGCTCCCCAGGGCTGAATTCCCTATTCAGTCTTTTCTCCCTTGTGCACTAACATGCCATCTAACAGACGAGCGACGATGCTGCACTTCTCTACACTCACTTAACATCCTGCCTGAAGACAAAACATGCCTGGTTCCCATTCAGGTAATGGAATAATGTAATTTAAAGAAGACAAAAAAAAATCATGGAATAATATCCAAAGGTTTTCCCTGAATTGTAACAGTATTTCAAGTGATAGGCTGCAGTTTGTTTTTCCCGGCGATTGTTATATTACCATAAAGGAAATAAAAAAATAAATATATAAATAAATAAATAAAATAAAAAAGTGCAATAAATCCCTGCTTACTTACTTCCCCAGGGCAAAGCACTCCAGTCTCACAGTGACTCCTTTGGCAGCCAGAACAGATGTAGGGAAATGCACTTCAATTTTGGGCTCATATTCACCCATGATACCTGGGAAAAAAAAAGGTA
>OMKZ01008668.1:19647-32257 GCA_900302535.1 Neoniphon sammara | reverse complement strand
TACACATTGCAGAAAGATTTTCAAGCTATTTGTATGTAGGTTGAGTCTTTTTTATTTTATTCTTGACAAATAGTGTGGAATAGTGTTGTGTATAAACTCCCTATCCCTGGCAGACTTGGCAGCACAGATGTGCTTGTGAATTTAGTATTCTTTGTGATGCATGCTGAGATACAAATCAAATGACAAAAAAAGAGAAAGATCACACAATTGCTCGGAACAAAATAATATGTGATTTTGCAGGGGGGGAAAAATCCAAATATTCCACAAAAATATGAATATGATGAACACAGAACAGACAGAGTTTGATGGCGTGCTGTTTGCTTTGTGACTACTATGTTTATTTCTACACAGCCATATCCATCATTGTGTATGTGAAGAAAGAACACAAATCAATCTATCCTATGATTGCTGCACAACAATACTTCATAGCCCGTTGATTCTGCATCTATAATTTGTCTGTTCTGAAGAAAAACAGACCCCTAAATGTTCTTGAAATTGGTGAGGCCTCCTTGGTAAATAATGAGTAGCTGCTGCCTGTTTCAAAGATGCTCAGATCTAAAAGTACATGTGAACTTGAGTCAACAGTTGATCTGAGCTCAAAGTTAGCATCTGCAGTGAGGGAGAAAATTGAATTGAGTGTGAGGCCTTTTTTTCCCCAAACACTGTATGTCAACAGATTAATTAGCAAAGACGACATTATTTGCTTGATCTCCTCAGAGGACGACATATTAGATAGGATGGCACTGGCTGGTTAAGGAGAGGGAGGCACAGAAACAAGAACAAGAACAGAGAGCAGGGTTATAATCCAGAGTTTGAGAAATCACACAAGGCGATCTGCAGAAAACAGCCTCTCACCCTGCATCTCTTTCTGAGTAGTTTAATCACATTCATCACAGACACAGAGGACAGCCAATTAAAAAAACAAACCAAAAAATGCAATTTGTTAATGAAGTAACAACATTAATTGCAATCTTTTTGACATATGCTACAATGCATTAGCATCATGCAAAGAGTCAACAGAGCTCCAAAGTATTTTACTCAAAGGTCAACATACTGTAACTTCATAAAGTATAACATTGTTTGCCAAAGACACACATAAAACCTGATCACATGGGCTTGAAGCCATGAAATGGAAAATAATAAACTGTTCACAACTCAGTGATTCCAAATTATTTTCACTTATGAAACCTATCTAATTTAAGTGGCATTTTAATGTCTCTGAATCCTCCCACTACCCGTTTAAAATTCCCTATACAGTATGAATTTCAATGGTAACACGCTCTGACTCACCAAGGCATTCATCACACCAACAAATTTTATGTCTAGGGCATTTTTTATTATTATTATTTTAGGTGTTAGAGGGCATTTTTCACTTTTTGTCAGAAAGGTAATGTTGAAGATATAAATTATCAGCTTACTTTTACTGTGTATTTGAGCAGAGTCTGTAAACAGGCAACATAAACAGAAAAAGGCTTCACAGCCCATTGAACATGCAGGAGGTGGAAAACAGAGTGAGCTGGCCTGTCACTCAACTAATGTTTCAGGAGTAAATGTTCCAAGAACGGAATAATACACAAGTGACAAGAAGTCACTTATTATTATCAGGATCACCTTTTGCCCATGTTAAAAAAACTGTATGTAGCTATTCTGAATTATATTGCCCATATACAGTTATTTACAGGAACGGAGAACTGTATAAAATTATTATGATACTTTCAGTGATGCTGCCCGATTTGCATATAATTAGGTATTATTTTCTTCTCTTACTTGTTCAGTTAATTATTTGTTAGTAAGCTACAGTAGCTAATGCTATGCTAAATTTTGCACAGCTATGGCTTATTGGACAGAAAATCATAGGCAAAACTAAATACTTGTTTTGCATAAAAATCATTTTCGTAGGCTAGAATGTGTCAGTGATTTGGTGGTGGGAATGATTTAGCTATGACATCAATATTCATTCTTTGTGTTTAAATAACAGACGTAACCCCACTACAGTGCAAAATATCTGTATTAAAATCAAAGATGCACTATCAAGGCCTCATTTTCCTCTTTCGGCTACCCTCAATGAGTTGCCGTCACAGAAACTGGTCACAAAAAAATAAATAAATAAATAAAAATTAAAAAATAAATAAATAAAAATTCTGGAGTCAGTAAGTGCTGATTTGACAGTTTCTGCCACGATTAATTTGGCACCTTAATCCAAATACACATAAAATATGAATGCAAACATCCCAATTAATGAAATGAATTGCTACAGTGAATCACCACTCCAACCTCTCATACAAGAGTTAAGATATTGAGGCTATCTGGCATAAAATCTTATTATTCTGAATTGCACTTCAAAAGTATAACTGAGTAGTGATTTGTACAATTTACTCTGTATTGATGCACTCAATCAGAGTAAAACAAACCATAAACATGAGGGTTTCATGTCATTGTGGCTTCAACGTTGATCCATTTTTGCTTCCTGCGAACATTTAGACTGTAACAAACCTCTAATGACAGAAAATCACTATTGGCATTTTGCAGATCTCATTCCACCACCTCTCCTCAAATGTTGAAAATGAATCTAATTTCATGTCAGTCACACTTGTAATCATTCAAAAGTAAATGATGCTTAAGCTGGAAAAAGCAAAGCCTCTGTGTGCATTAGCTTGTCCTATAAACACAGTGTAAAAAAATGAGTATACACCTGGGGCAAAGGCAACACCTGTGCTGAGATTAATGGGGAAATTTAGATACAAATCGTCTGTGCAACGCTTTAATTTGTCAGTTATGAAATGCTTAATTGTGAGTGCATCTGTTTGTTTGTTTGTTTGTTTTTTTCCCCCTGCAACCAGCTATTCTGTCACTGATTTTCTACTTGCTACCACGTCATGGAAAATGGCATCCAGGAACGGGCGCTGGTGCTGAAGAGCACTTGGCAAACATTCCCACGGGTGCACTGCAGCGGTACGACAGCGCTGATGCAAACAGAAAAACCCGGGTGATTCATGGCTCACATAAGAGCTTACATTAGAGGACAACTGCAGGGAGGGATATTCAAGATATGCCATTAAAAAGCAGTGTGCGCTCCTCTGCCTATTTGAAATAATTGGCTGTGTAAGATTTCTTTTCATTTCTAATGATCCAGCAAATTTGATCTCTGAGAGTCTGTGTTGGCTCTGTTGTGTCTCCATAACTCCTCACACTCGTCATTTGAAAGGCACGGATGGATAGATAGAAGAGTGGATGGATACAAAACTAAGTAACCGCCACAATATATGCCCCCCCGACCAAACCCTCGAAAATAATAATAATAATGATAATAATAATAATAATGAGAACAATCTACCACTGGAATAATAACGACATTACTTGTTGTCATGGGAATAGCAATGAATAGCGATGCGTTTATTGACCATCTGAGCTGCAGTGGAGACAAACAATCCAAATATTGTCCTTCTGGTACAAATAAATGAGGGTGTAAATCTCTTACCTGGTGAATGCGGGGGAGGGGTGCACATGAGCACCACGCCCTGGCCTTCACGCACAGACACCGCCCCTCTGGCCTTTGCACTGAAGGCACCTAGATCTGAAACGGGACACAAACACATACACCTTCTCAGTTTCTAGAGCAAAGTATTTACTCAAGCTAATTTTAATGGTGGTGGGATATTAATCTTTGCCCCTGCAGACACCCTTCCAAACAGGTCTCCCCAATTAAAAATAGCAAACTTGCCACTAGCTTGTTAGTTTTTAGTGTAAGCTATTTTTTTCCCCTCTGAAAATCTCACAAATGAAAGGCGCCTACACTAAACAGGGTTCTACAGTACACTGCATCTTCAGGTTAGCATTGGGTCATATGGACAAAATCAAACCCTGATATCAGCACTGTCACATTATTGTAGGGATAACATTACTGGTACTTTCATAAGATATTAATACACAAGAGATTATTGATAAACACTCATTAGTAATATGAATATGTTGACCAAGCAGGTAGCGGCAAATAATGGAACAGTCTAATAAGTTCATAAAATGGGATCTCTATACTGTAAAGCAGGCTTTAAAACCAGGAAAAGACAACACTTATACCATATCACATTATTATGATGTCCAAAATCCCAGACAATATCTAGCCTCATATCACATTATCGATACAATATCAATATATTGCCCATCCCTATATTATTTTGAATGTGCTAATACAGCAGTCTGTGGTTTTACCTGATTGTTTTTCTGTGAAAAAACAAAACTGCTTTGACTCAATCCTAGAAGCAGAGCCTCTGGGGGCCAAACGCTGCCTGTTTAATTTCTAGTTGATGCAATGCCAAACTGTGGAAATCAAGCGACAGGCTGCTGACCCAGGGCAGTTTCCTGTGTCTACAACACTTTAATTCCATCACTTTGAGGGGCAATGTTTACCATTACCCAGGAACTGTTGGATAGTCTAATTATGCCTGAGAGTGACTTGTGAGACCAGCATTTCTTCTCAATTTCTGGAACATTAAAGAAGGATTAAAGTTCATGGCCTTCATTTCAAAATGTAGCACATAGTCAATTTCCTGTCAAAATCTATTTTTGACTCAAATATCAAAGATCAAAGGCCTTGTACAAGCTGGGTAACACTTTCAGCTCACTGAATGCCCCTGTGCCACATACAATGACAATAAACCAAGAAGATTCTGAATAGGATAAAAATGAATTCTAAATAATAATGAAGTTAAATTTCAACAGCATATTTTGGCAAACTTTAAAAGATTTTCCTGAGATATGTCCTCCACTGAAAGCCAAACTGAGAAGCCTAGATTCATCACAGTACAAAAAATAAATAAATAAATAAAAATAATAAATAAATAAAAATAGAAAATAAAAATTAATAAATAAATAAATCCTGTATTGGTCACAGAAGTTCCTGTGAAAGCACTAACCTACTGTGCATTTGAAAGTCAGTGAAGAAGCACTGGAGCAATTTAACAACAGGGTTGCTGATGTTTGTAGCTGTGTTTGTAAATGGATGGACACAGACATCATTTCCTACAATGATGAGGGATTGGTCACACTAAGGCTTCCTGACACATCTTAGCCTGCCCATTGATCCCATTTAATAATGTGATCCACACTGACCGACTCACCATGAAAAGGAAGATATCAAATGAAATTTTCTCAAGAAGAGATAAGAAACAGGTGAGAAGAATAGCTCCTCCAAGCCCAGGAAGAATAAAGAGGGAGAATAAATATTTCATAGGGATTGTTGCATTTTCAGTAGAATCAGCCAGGGAAGGGGGGAAGTAGCCTGCCATGCCAACTGGATTTGCAAGTTTTCATTTCAACACAAATCAGTCTGGCCAAGGCGACCACTTTGTATGCTTGGAAGAGGGTGAATCCAACACTGAATGGACAATTCTTTCAGCTCCAGACAATGCACATTGATGGGACGGTGTTTCAGGTTGGAAGCTGCAGAATTTTAAGTCCAGACAATGGTGGATACCTTCTCCTCTTGTAATGCACTTGGCACCCAATTCCAAAATAACCATGATTGATGATTTTGGATTTGGATTCACCTTAACCCTTTCCCCTGAAGCGGATTCTTTACAGATTGGACTGTCAAGTCCATGCTGGGCCACTCCAAACCTGGAGGCTTTTGTCTTGTCCAGATTGTATTCCGTTTTGACGTGTGAGCCGGACTTGCCAGTTTATGGAGAAGTCTTGGACTGCTAGACTGGAGACATACAATCCCTTAATCTTTGCCCATTTGCTATGTGTGACGAGTGCTGATTTATCTGTGCTAACAAGCTGCCACTGGAGCACAGGAATGGAGAGCCACTGATTGTCACCATGTTCACTATTGATTCACCGGCAGCTGTCACTGCCCTGTCTTCTTCTTCTGCACAGCTACGTTCTACACCTTTGTTTTCTTCAATTCAAGGACAAATCATGAGTTATACCTAATCAATGTCCTCTCCTGTAGTCTAATGGGCAAACTGATAATAGCTAGTTTAAACACATTTTCATGCTCTGCTGATAGAGAGGAAAATGGGAGAAGTGAGTGACTAAGTGAGGAAATAAATGAATACATAAATTAACACAAACAGAAACAACTACTGTTGAGGGGATGCTGACCAAGGCTGCGTCCATCTAACTGCTGAGGTAGAACTACTTGCTGACCCTCACTAATGGTCTTTTTTCCAATTCCTGCAGGGTGCAGAATCTGGAGACACAGTACACTGCATCTCATTTTCATATTAAAAGAACAGGTCACTCACAACACATTAAAAATACATATATATTTTCCCTCATAACCCTAATGCAATCTATCCATCCAGATAGTTTGTGTTATTTGGTGTGGTTTCCAGTTCGCCACTGGATAGGTATTCATTTGTGAAGCTCAAACTGCCAAAGATTTACATGTGAAAAACTCAACAGCAGCAGTTCATTCCAAAAACAATGACATTGATACCCGGCAAAATCTACAGCCCTGAGGGTCCAAGAGTTTCACTGGGAACTACTTCCAGCTGAAGAACGGGGGAAAACTGTATCTATGCACCTCTAATTTGTTTTCATTGGGGGCAGACAGAAAAAAATTGCCAGGTATCTGTGTGATTGTTTTTGGAAAAAGCTGTTGCAGCTGAGTGTACATTTTTTGAGTTTGAGTTCCACAAAACAAGACCCTTCCAGTCCCATTGTATTGGGGTAAAGGGAGACAAGGAAGACTGCTGCAGACTGGAAACTTCGCCAAATCACACATAAGTTACTGTGCCACCTGCATTGTCTGATTGATAAATGATTCTGAAAAGTGCATTGCAAAAAAAAATGCCATAACAATGGCCACTTAGTTCCAAGAATGGCTCCAAAATTAAAAAGACAAAGAAAAGAAAGGATCTCACAGATGACACTTCATGTATGGGGTCAAACAGAAGCCGAGCTGAGATTTTTTGTGGACCTTTCTGTCACTTAAGAAATTAAAGTGGAATGCCAGAATCACTCCATATTTTATGGATCCAAGAGATGGGGATCAAATGAAACTCTTACTGACCCACCACTTCCCTTTGCAAAATAGACTTATGTAAGTGAATAAATATTAATGACGCTTAAATAATGTAAAAACAGCTTGGCCATTAGAGCATTCTCAAAAATGACAAGTCAACATATGTCAATATGAATGTTTCAAAAGTACTGATGAAATTTGCAATAATATAGCACAAGAACAGGTACTCAGTGCAAATAAATTATTTCAAAATGATTTCAATCAATGTCTATTAACTACTGGCCAACTCAGATTTTGTAGAACATTTCAGGTGGGGAAAAGACAATCTTTTAATGCTGTCAAAGTGGCCCCAAAGACTAATTACTACTGTAGTGGCTCGATACCTGAGTCTCAGCCAGACGCATGTCTGCAGAGAGAGCAGAACTCTGTGGGGAGAAAGATCAGAGGCCTCCCTTCTGCCTGCTGCCTTCAAAGTCACGGCTGAAAAACAGCCCAAGTGTGAGTTCAGCAGCTCAGAATTTCAAAACAAAGGGAGAAAAAAGGGTCCTACTGAAACATCTTTGGAGGCAGAGTACACGACCAGTGGATAGAATATAGAAAGCCTTGGCTGCAGTTTTCCTGATGTACTCTGGTTGGCCCACCCCCCTCTCTCCAGTGATTCCCTAGAAGCCATGAAACAGGGCCAGATTCTGCACACCAGATTGACAGAACAAACCCCAAGTGGACTGGAGGGTATAGTAAGCTGTACTTAAGTGTCGCACATACAAACAGTAATGGAAGGGAAGGAGTTACAGTCCAGGAAGACAGTTAGAAAGAGTTTCAATCCACATAGTACTACAACACAAATCAGAGAATTTCACCATTCACTTTTCGCTCTTACAGAAACAGGATGGCATTTTATTACTTCTTAAATATATATTACATTTATAAGTTACAAGATCTATCTGAACTTTATATTCAGTCAACACTTTTGTCAGTACGTTTAAATGTGCAAAAATGAGAAAAAAAAAAGAAAAAAAAAGCTAGAGTTTCAAGCTGGATGATAAATACCCACCATTCGTTATGCTGAGAGAGAGAGGGAAGGCTCTGCATCCAAATGTATGCTGCAGGGCACCTCCTTTTGTTTCTCTGACTAGCCATTTGAAGGGCCCCGGTTTTAAAGAAATGTAGAGTGAGCATGAGACTATTACAGTGATGCTATTGAATATTGGCACTGCATAAAGTGGAAAAGACACAGTTATAGTCTTGCATATCTGCATAAGCTACAAAACACCCATGCAGAATGTGGAAAAAAAATAAATAAATAAAATTCTAGTCCCTGTATGAGATGACTAGACAGGTTCTCTAAAATGCGGCTTAGAAAAGCTCAGCGTGTGGCGATGTCAACAGATCTCTCAGAGGATCATGTCAAGGTAACTTTTAGCAGAGCTTATCCAGGAAACACTCCCAGCAGAATCACTTGTTTGATGTAGTTCTTAAAATGAAGCAAAAGGTAATAATCCATGTTGTTTTACTATGAACAAAACCCGTGTTAGCCAGTCATTGCCGGTTTATGTCCAATATATAGTAATGACTAATGTCTAAGTACCTGTATAGTTGGATTCTGCCTTATATCTGTTAAAGTAATAATCTGGGGGGGAAAATCACATAAATGTTTATTTTGCTGCACTCTATTGCCAAGATATGACAATACTGACTGAACTAGGACTGAGCCAACTACATCATGTTCAGAAAACTGGATCAATATCCGGAAGTCTGGCCACAACAGCCCTGTTTGTATGTTTGTTGTTGTTGGACGGACAAAACAAAACACCAACTTGTTGTGTAGTGGAACTGAGTTCAGCTGCTGCTAATAAATATAGGTATGGACAAATATCCATCCCTTTTCCTCATGTTTTTTTTATTTTTTATTTTTATTTATTTACTTTTTTATTTATTTATTTATTTACCTATTTATTTTTTTGCCCCACTATCATCAGAGTTTGTGCATTCCACTCAGAGAGCAGCGCACCGGAGGAACAGAGTTGCAAAGACAGAGCAGATGGACAATGTGCTGCTCCATCCAGCAGTATGTAAGTAGCTTGTCATATTAGCTTCTGCTCTTTCCATTTGTGTATTTTGTTTAATTGATCTTGATTCTATAGGCTGCATTGGTCTTAAAGGCAGCCAGCTGGTCATAAAAACTCACACCCCCCTATAGGTCATTACTCTGATCCCATCTAGCAGCTCTTTTCCCAGTCACATGGGTCCATACTAGTCGGCTGCCAATCGTTGTCGGGAAAAAAACACATTATTTGCAACAGGTAGTCGGATGTGCCGACCATCCGGCTCACCTTTAAATCGAACATAGTGTAGAACTCTAACCCAGTTCATGAAAACTTTGCTGATCTTAACATCCAGTGTCAGGTGTCAGGACTTCTGCAGGGAAAAATTCCTCTGGTGCACAAGAAGTGATTCATTTTATGTTTCTGGCAGCAACAGCAGCTTGTTTGGAATAAACAGAAGAAGAACTAGTTAGCATGAGCAGCGGTAGGCACCATGGCTGAACAGACAAAGAAGAGACCGGTTCCTGTACAGAGACTCAAGCTTCAACAGAAAATCACCAGAGAAGTGATCTCTGTGAGATGCAGTGCAAGAACACCACATGAATGATCCCTTAGCACCAAAGATGTTGCCTAAGAAAAATAAATAAAATAAAAAACAAGGATCACCAATTTAAAGGCACTGTAAATCTACTGTATAATACAAACACTCAAGGAAAGACTCAGTATTTCACACTAAACCCGAGCCCCGAGATAATTAAAAGGACGGGTGCCCATCTCTCAGTTTTAAACTACTAAATACATATCTGCATGATACAATGCTCATTCTCAAGATGCTTCATTTTCTGGGAGGGAAAATGAAAAATAAAATAAATAAATAAATAAATAAACAAACAAACTTTTCACATGTAATTTTGGTTTGCAACCTACTGACTGCCTCTAGTACATTTTATTGATTTGACGCCTAAAAGTGGGAAGAATGGAGCGAGCTGAGAGGACAGGACAGGGTACAGGCTGAGGGGCAGCTTCTGTCCTTCGGAAAGCAGCAGTGCTTTTTGGAACTCTGTGTGTGTGTGTGTGTGTGTGTGTGTGTGTGGGTGTGTTTGTGTTTTTTTTCCATTTGGACAATTTAACCTGCCAATACAACCTGGCTTGTATTATATTAAAGGCAGACCTGCTGCGGATTTTATTTTGCCTCTCTTATTGTGCAAAAACATTGTCAAGAGTCTGCACAAATGCAGGGGTAACTCCTAACAATTTTTCCAGCGAAATGAAATCGTACAGGGCATTTCACGAGGAAAACAAACCACACATACACACCAAAAAACTCTGGATTCCTATAGAACGGTGCATTCCTTTTTGCTATCTCCACAGTTTAAGGCATGTCCAACCTTTTCTTTATCTAAGTAATTCCCTTAACAACTTAAAGTCCTTATAATAACATATTAGACCATGCAGAATACATTCTACCAGTGGTTCACAGACTGAGAACTGTAAGTTCCCTGTGGCCATGCCATTAAGGCTCTTATGGTCATTGCTCCTGAGGAAACTATAAGGAAAACCAACAATGAATTTTCCTCCGAGCATAGCGCCCCAGGTCTCTCCATGTATGCTGCCTTAGCCTGCGATGATGTTTCGCAGGTACGCCGGAGGATTCCTGGGGGAAGAAATATGCTTGTTGCTCTCATTTACCACTGCGGCAAGGCTTTCGAGGGCACATACCCTGTTAGCAGCACAATTCAACAGTATCAGATGCAGCCAGTGGGAACTAAATTCAGCAACAAAACATTACTGTAGATAGTGTTTATTTACCCCTGCAACCAAACAGGTTTATTTTAAGCCAAAGAGATGAGGAGCTTGCAGCCAATTATTTACATCTCATAAGAGTCTGCACGTTTTTCATGCCAGAGGTGCTCACAAACTTTTTTGAAATGTATATCTTTTTCAAAGCAGTCTCAAAGAGCTTCATGCCATTGTACAAGCCAAGCAATTAATTGACATATGTAGAACTGTGAAAATGGCTGAGTGGATAGATAAAAACGTTACTCACATGCAAACTGCATAAGGGCGTCCCGACTTAGGATGATTCCAAAGCTGTTTTCTGCTTTACACTGGTACTTCCCAAAGTCAGTGATCTCACTTGCGTTTGTAATAATTAAGTTTCCATCAATAAAGTTGTAGCGGTAATCCGTCTCCGTGTCTACTTCTGTACCATTGATGAACCAACTGAAAACACAAAATGAACAGAAGGTATTAATAAGCTTGCAATGAATGACAATCTGTCGCAATTAGCAGACAGACAAAAATATGCCACACCTGTATGTGGGTGGTGGATTCCCTCGTGCTTCACAGTGCATCATCACTTTCTTCTCATCAGAATCCAAAGGAAAAATAACATCATCTGGCTCCTGGATGAAGACTGGCCCAAATTCTTCACTCTCTATAGACGAGAAAAAAGAATATTATTGCAGAAATTATTGCTTTGCTTTAAGGAGAGCACCGCTGAGGTTTAGTATTCAATTACTTTATCTCAATTTGGTCATTATAAGTGCACATTTCATACCAACTTCCATTACTATAATCAAGAGAAAAAGATTTGAACAACTTTTCTGATGGCACATATCTGCACAGAGAGCTGGATTTGCAGAGAAAGAAAGAAATAAAGATAGAAAGGAAAAAAATATTAAGTAGGATGAAGTTCTGCATACAAAAGAAAATGTGTCTGTTTAACAGGTGATAACATTACTTTGATAAAAAACTCAATTGGGTGTTTTTAGGGAAGCATTCTAAGAATCCTCAAAGCCATAATCCCATTCATTTTCATTGGAGAAGCTCCAGGCTGTAGATTAGCATGACATCACACGTGGCTTCGAGCTTAAGGAAGAAAAAAAAAAAAAACAAGAATTTCCTGGCCCAGTGAAATAACATATGTGAATTCTTAACTTCAGAGGTATTTCCTTTGAATTACCTGGAAGGGCATGGTTCACTTGGGTCTAATTTTCACATGGTGATATACGACCACTGCAGCTTGACTATTTCACACCTTTGAACCCATGGTCATCGACAAAATGGTATTTTCGTTCCTCGAATCTTTCACAGACCCACCCTTTGACCCACTGCTGTTCGCCTACAGGCCCAACTGATGAGTCAACAATGCTGTTAACGATGGTTTTCACACCACGTCTTAACCTCGTCTTAATTTGCCACAGATAATCAGGTTTAGGAGTTCAACAAATAATAGCATGAACACATGCGTGCCTTTGCGATTTCATGTCGGTTACCAGCAACCCTGAGTATACGTTATGCTGAAGAACGCCCTGTTTGGCCTGTATGACCTGTTATCCACTATGATTAAAGACTGACTGCCACACATTGTAACTCTGATACAAAATATTTATTTATGGTGCAGAAACCAATGTTTCAACAGCAATGCTCTCTTCATCAGGGAGCTACAATGAGTAATTGTTCAATTAAAAAAATGGTGCTCACTGACACCATGTCACGTTAGAGGTGTCCATTAAGTAAAATACCAAAAAAAAAAAAAAAAAAAAAAAAAAAAAAAAAAAAAAAAAAAAAAAAAAAAAAAAAAAAAAAAAAA
>OMKZ01008668.1:1493-18363 GCA_900302535.1 Neoniphon sammara | reverse complement strand
AATACAAGTACAGATACTATAATTATTTTCAGTAACTTCCATTGTTAAATTAATTAGTCCCTCACCACCGAGCCATACACACTACACAACTAGACAGTGAGATGTCAAGATGATGGACACAGAAAATTAAATAAAAAACTGCTTTATTCAAATAACAAAACAATGTTGCCTGATTCTTGGTAGAGGGCTGATAAAAACTGTAATGGAGGCTTTGCAGTTGTGTAAAAAACAAAAAACAAAAAAACGCTTTTCGGTCACAGCTGGCACCATCATGGAAATCCACTGGAGAATTGTACAACAAGGCAGGAAAACGACACATTTGAAAAAGCCCACCGCAGTGCAGCTGTAGGTCGATTCGATAATGTTGTCTGTAAAAGTGGATGAGGTAGTCTGATTTGCTTCAAAATTTCTAATTTTGCTTACAAATTCTGTCTGTAGCCCTGTCTTATGAGTTGCTTGAAACATGCCAACTCCAATGCAACTACTGGACACTACTAATGGTAGCTTCTGTAGATATAGCGAGTGTGCAAATCTTATGTGATAAACCAAATACTACTGTTAGCCAGCTAACAGTATGTAAACACAGAATCAATCAGACTGATCAGAGACAAAGTGATCAGTTCCCTGTCAAATCAGCACAGAAATTAGCTACTTTTATTGAATTCTGTTGAGATAGTCAAGTTGTATATTTAGAAACACAACCAGCTGTTTTTGCCCAAGAGCTCAGGGCAGTGATCCTCACCTCCTGGCCAGCGTTGCCAACTCTTTCCCAAGGAGAGTAGCTACTGGCCTCTTTAAAAAGTCACTACTGCCACCAGATGATGCCATACACTGGTTTAATATAACATATTAATATACAATCCTGACTGGTAGCAGAGGGAGGTGTGCTTCACTCTCCATGGAAAACTGTGTTCATCAGACATTTTGGGTTGGAGTCTCCAGTGGCCTTCTACAGGTCCTCAGGGCTCAGACAGCTGCTGGTTTTCCATTCTGCCACTTAACTAATTGCATTCACCTGCCGTCACAGATCTAAATAGTCCTTAGACAGACAGAATGAAAACTACCTGGCAGAATCGAAAACCTGCAGTACTCTGAGCCCCAAGGGCAGGAGTCTAGGGCCGCAGATTAGACAGTCAGGTAGCGTAAATAAGTATCAGCTGTACAAATCTTTTGCCGAATGTTTTGGGAAAAGCCTGCAAGATTACCTACTAGTCACTTTTGAGAAATAAAGTTGCAAAGAGATTCTGAAAAGTTGCTGAATCTAGCATTGCAGCATTGCCAAACTGGAGACAGTACACAGCAAAAAAAGATGTGCTACGTTATCTGAAAGTCCTCTATCTTTCAATTGGGGAGAAATGAATGTAAAAACTTCAACATGCGTCATATATGGAATATCTGGCATTCTACGTTTCTCTGCAATTAAAGTAAGTAATCTATTCAAATGTTGAGAGTATTGCTTTTGATTTATGTGTTAAATACACGGCATATTAATCAAAGTATGACAATAATTGAGACACATTATTCCTTTTTTCTAATGCGCTCAAATTAGTGAATGTGTCCAGTTCTCATATCAAATGTGTATCTCCTAATATTCAAGAGCTCTCCTTGGCACAAACACACGCACACATCCATGTGCTAACTCATTTGTTTGGTGTCTTCTCAACAGCCCCCGTTGCAATTCTCCTCTGTTTCTTCTGAGTAATTTAGCCTTTGATGTAGCCCTCTGTTAACATAAGGACTCTGTGTTACGCAGGAGAAGGTTGTCTCTGTGCTTCTTGAGTTAATGAACTCTCAAATCGTTCAGTGAACATGAAGTTCATGTCGTGCTCTTTTGTGTTTACATGTGACAGCGCAAACCACTGCAATAGCTATTTTTCTAAATCTATATCTATGCTGCTTATTTAACTGAGGCACAGAGACCACCCTTCTGTTCTGTCTGGTTTTACATTTGTGTGGTTTAAAAATAAGTCCAAGTCTGTCTGACATAAGTCTGTAGCAGTCTACGGCATTTCTCTCAATTTAGGAGTGATGTGATGGCAAAAAAGAACCATGGCTTTTTCCTCAGGGTATGTGTAATCTCGCCAACCTATTGTCAGCAAATTACCGCTCCACAGGGAAATAAAAAGCTTTTGAAATAATACGTAAATCAGTAGAGGAAAATGAATCAATATTAAGATGCAAGCCTTGCTGTGAATATACAGCAAAGCAATTTGGCATAAGGAGAATGAATGCTGCACTTTAACAACTAGTGCTAAAAATTTAAATAAAAGAAAGCCTGCCTCTGTATTTCCATGTATAAATCCAGCACATATGCTCGTATGAAAACAGTGGAGTATTTACTCCAATGACAGCACTTTATAACATGGTATCTATCTATCTATCTATCTATCTATCTATCTATCTATCTATCTATCTATCAGTAGTAGTATTAGCAGTAGTAGTGGGAGTAAGCAATACTGCAGTATTCACTGAATCAATACCTACGCAACATTAAAAAACAATACCCTTGAACTTCAAGAAACACCTGCAACTTCAAAATCCCCTGCTCTGGTTGGACTAGGGCATCTTTACTGTAGGCTTGATATGTGCTAAAATGATTTACTAGAGCACTGTCCACCTACAGGATTCGTGTTATTATTTCAAAGCATTCAAGAGTGGGCTGACTAAAAGCAGCCGTGCTCTAAGTTTTTGTAAGGATCTCTTGCTTAAGGACATTGAGATAAAGAGTGGGAAGCCAACATCCTATGAATAACTCCTCACTCTGAGCGCTCACATGAAAAAAAAAAAAAAAAAGGAAAATAAAGTCACTGGATGGAACAAGTACAGACTAACTAGATAAATGGTGAGTGGTGAAATGGTGGATGTGTTTTGAATACAATGCACAAAGATGTTTGGATGTGTGGATAAAAACAAGTTTAATAGCATAAAAAACAATGCATATGCAGAAATGTACATCATATAATAACAGTAATAACAACATAGATATGGACAGTAGGGCTGAAAATACCACAGCCAAAGTTTCGTTTTAAATCTAAAGGTGCAGGCAAGTCTTTGTTCACCAAAATATCTCTATCTTTTGTGATGTGTTTGTCACTCAAATTCATATCGCAATGAACAATATTATTTGTGACAATAAAAGTGCAATATATTGTGCAGCTTTAATGGACAGTCGGATTTTGACACTACAAAGCTGCTTAAGTCACTCAGCTCCAAGTATCACAGCCATCTGTCAGTCTCAGAGGCAGAGAAGCAACATCACCTTAAAGCCACTAAAGGCGCAATACATTTCAGCATCCAAGACTGCACGTCAATCCAGTATAGTGGTATAATGCTGTTGTCATCACTGTCAGTGAAAGGCATTACTCTCGCCTTGGTGATATAGATGTGAGTGGTTTTATGGCTACACAGTGACAGTACGGATAAAAAAGAAAGAAAGAAAGAAAGAAAGAAAGAAAGAGGGAAAGAGAAAGAAAGAGGCTTCTATGATGTACACTTTGCAGTATGTTCTCTGTTTTATCCTCTCTTTATTTGGCAAAGTTCCTTACTTTCAACATGTGTTGAAATCCCATTTGCCAATTTAACAACTAGTTCAGATTTCTATTAATTAATCACTCAAGACTCAAGGAGAAATTATGAGATTAATCAAATATTAAAGCATCAATGTATCATCATGTCCCTCTGGAGTTATTCACACTGTAAGCCAAGACAGCAAGTGACCCATGTAGATTTATGACAGTCTGTTTCCCTGCTGTGTTTGGAGTATTAAATCTTCCCTTTTGACAAAGATATCCATCATATCTATAGTTTCTGTACTGGCAGGAGCAGGGAGAGAGCTGGATATTGCCATGATCCCACTTCAATTCCACAAAGGGCATGACCCTGGTCACTCCAGACCATGCACAGTGATGATGGA
Organism: Neoniphon sammara; assembly: GCA_900302535.1. NCBI lineage: Eukaryota > Metazoa > Chordata > Actinopteri > Holocentriformes > Holocentridae > Neoniphon > Neoniphon sammara. The sequence goes on along the minus strand of OMKZ01008668.1, from coordinate 14,450 downwards.
TTCATTTCCAGACTAAATCTAAACAGGCAGGGAGACTGCAGACTGAAGGCCAAGGCCAGAGACGGCAGACAGTGTTGCCCTGAAAGACGACTTGGGATGCATTCACACGGAGGATATCTGGACTTGTTTATTAAAACCTTGCAGCGTTTACTCATTGAGTTCAGTTCACTGGGGCAGGTGGGAACTATGCCATTCGAACTTGAATGGCATCAAATTATTGCACTGAGGCTGCTTGAAAATGCAAGTCTCAGTCCTCCAGGTAAACTGTGTTGTGATGTGTTACTAAGAATTTAACCTTTATTTATTTATTTATTTTTGGCATTTCTGCTTTATTTGACAGCGACAGTGTCGATAAACAGGAAAGACGGGGAAGGGGGGGCCCCAAGGACTAATCATGTAATCTAACCCAGCTACAGAAAGCAACCTAAAAATGCCATGTTTATGGGTATGAGGAGAGGATTCTGACATTTGATAGCTAGCAGTTACTCATCCTTGGAAAGCACATCATAATGATCTGAGGGCAAACCACAGTCTGGACTGACGCTCATGTTCAGCTATTTGTGTGTTTTTAAGTGGCTTGAACACCATGGAATGTAAATTATTGTAAAGAAATGAAGATAAGTCTATTATGCTTAGCTAAGGTTACAGGGTCAAAATGTCTATGTAGGATGACACCTTTGAATGATAAAGCCGAGTAATTTGACACCTAGTTACCATGGTAACACTTTTTTTTTTGAATGGTTGAAGACTAGGCCTAATGAGATGAAGTTTCTGTGTTTTGTGTTGAAGTCAGGTAAAGTTCTGCACAAGGTTTCAGTAACTAATTCCAATCTTTTGAATAATCTGTATCTTAGAAGTAACCATTACATTATTCTAACATTATTCTTCAGTTGATTTAAAAGAGAAACATTTTCATGTGGCTATTGAGAATAAAAGTAAAGAACATTATTTATTATTAATGCGTTTATTTTTAGCCCAGGGCTCTATAATGTAGGCCAATGTCAAATGTATTCCTGTTAATAAAAATAATAATGCATTTTTGGCTTATTGCATTCATGAATTTGAAAAATAAGGATATTCCTATAATCAGACTGTTTTTAAGCCCCGCTTTTGAGTCCATTTGACTTTTGTTTACAACCACTGCTGTGCTTTTAATTGGGAGGTATGAGCCTGAACAAGCTGAACACAAAAAAGCAACAATGTGAGCTGATCCACAATAGTTTCAGACCAGACAAAACAAACGGGTAGGTGTGATTGCACCCTTATTCTCACCTTCACTCCTGTAGTCCTCCTGAGAGCCGAGCAGACTCAGGGCTGACAGGTGGTGACTGGAGAAAGGCGGCCAGTCAGGAGTCACCAGCCCGACACTGTGGTCTTGTCGAGGTCTGCTCCGTGAGCTGAGCAACGACGAAGAGCTGTCTGCTTTCATTCGTAACACTGCTGCATATGATACAGGCCGCGCTGCAACAGCTTTGGTGAAGTCTGGGGGAAAAAAAAAATATAAAAGCACAGTGAAGAGTTGAGTTGTCATGCGATTGCTTTTGGGAGAAAAAAAGGTCTGACCTCTTGACGGGCTGTAATCAAGGGACTCTGACAGTGAAATCGGCCATAACTGCTGAAGGGTGAGGCAAATTCAGCCTTACTTTTTATACTTAGAGTGCACAAAAAGCATGTTTTTTTTTCTTTCTTAACACTTGAAAGTGTTTGTACCTCTGTGGGAATTCGGGAGATCTCAAGAAGCATCGTAACTTTTTACAAGCTGCCAAAAGATGGAGTTTGGAAAAGTGTGATGCACCATGCACCATGCATGATACATAATATGTGTGGTGTCTGAAAACTTGGATTAGGCAGACTAGTGGTTAAAAAACATTGGTTAAAAAACCTCTTGTTTGATTATTTATTGTATTAGAAAGTGTGTAGTCTATTATTCTGTATGCATGCTTCTTCATAGTAAAACGCTGAGAAGGTCAGAAACTGAATGCCCCAATTGCATGCTGACTGTTGAACAATATAAATGTTTAAATAGCTGCAGTATTTAAATACTACAGGAAACAACTTGCAACAAAACAATGTTATTTATGTATGCAGACATCTTGCTGGACAGAAACACAGAAACGAATAATGTCAGAGCAGAGTAAAGAGGTGCCTTGATTTCTGAGGGGAATCTGGGAAAACATTCCTCCTCTTTCAAGGTACCATCGGTTCACTGTATATATATCACTGTCATCAAAGCCCAAAATTGAATAAAATGGTAAACGTAACAGAGCAGGAGAGAAACAACTTTCTTTAAAGTGACAGAGTCCACATAGGTTCACAATAATATCCTTTCTGAAATGTAAGTTACAGTCGAGGCTGTCACAACTCATCGCTGTCACGCCGCTCTTCTAATATTTTACAGGAAGGCTATCTGCTTGACAAAGAAGAGTTTGCCAGTATCTTGTCTTTTATGATAAATATAACAACTCAAGATTACACCCAATTATTATAACTTGTGACAGCTGATAATTAATACATTTTTTCAGAGCAACTTTACAACATCATTAGAAAAAAAAAAACGCTGAAGTACTAGGAAAGCTGTGCTGCAAGGATATAGTGCTTAAAGAAAAAAGACTTGAAGCTTGAAGCTCAACAAGAGTCTAATCAGAGCCCTGGAAAGGCGAATGGGGTGTGTTTTGCACTACATGATAAAGTGCTATGAAAGAACCGAACAAAACTGAGAAATAATTATGTGCCCTTGGGGACTTGTCAGCTGCGAAAACACTGCTATCTGCAAATGGAGAGTAGGCAATTACTGCATTACTGTACTTATTCTGGGGAGAAGCAGGATAGGGAACCCTGCTTAAAATTAAAAGTATTGTAAGTTTGAAAACTGATAAGCAAAGCAATTAGTAATTGGTTGGTAATCAGTTAAGTCATTTATCTTGATGAGAATCGGCTCAGCTGAGGTTTAAAAGGCATTCCCAAATCTGATATCCAACGGCTGGCTGAAAAATACCAAAAACATCTTGAAAACTCAAAAACCAAATTTAGGGAAATGTGCATGTAGTCAGATAAAATGTGGTACAGCCTCTAAGAATGAGACAACTGTTCCTCCTCTGTAAACCCGGTATAAGCCCCAGTGGAGTAATATGACGCCTCTGCATTTAACACAGTATTTTCATCAAAAATTTCTGTTCTGGTGTGATTAATGCACATCTTAACAAATATACCACCAAATATCTCAGTAATAAGATGCCGAACAACAGCTGAGGTTATTAACATTTAATCAGTCTCTGAAAAAATGCCCCTGGACCTGTTTTCATGAAAATTCTCAAAATTCAGGCTCTCAAAACAGCTTTTTAAACCTACTGCGCTCATCAGTTTTAGTGCCTCTTTATTTTGACTTTTGTTCTCTTCTCATCTGGTTATTTGTCATTAATTTGTTGACATGTATGTCTAAATTATACAGGCTGTCTTTGTTACTAATAGGTTTGTTTTTATGATGCTGACCTACCCACATTTTATTGCACATTTACTTCAACTGTCTATCTATAATACTCTCTTGTATGCATCATGTTATACCTGCATGTTTTGTGCATGTAATTTGTGTATTTGTAATTTTAATATCTGCTTGTATCTAATATCTGCATGTTTACAGTGTTTGTGTATCAAAGAAATGTGCCATAATAAAACTGTATTATTATCTGTATTATTATCTATTATCTGCATTATTATCATTGCTAGTAGTAGTAATAGCAGAAGTAGCATTGGTAGTGGTAGTAGTTGTAATAGGAGCAATATATAAGGTAAGAAATACCAAAATTGTTTATTAGAAAATTTACTAACACAAAATAAAAAAGTTTCTTGTCCAAAAGCCAAAGCCATTAATTTGAGAGAAGATCAAAGTGAACCTACAAATTGAATTGGATTAAAAGTTGACAGCACCTGAAGGAACAGTAATTGGAGATATAGTGGGCACATTTTCTGGGACTTCTCATTCAATTACCTTCAGATCTCCTAAAATAGATGAGAACAGGAATGATATGAATGTTCTTCAGCCTTGTGGTTTTGTCAGTGTAAAATGCTCAAAGGTAAAAGCATTTCACTTGGAACCTAAAACTGTAAAATGAAAACATCCTAACAAACAGAACCACTTTAACTGTCGATAACTTCTCACCAACTTCTCAACATTTCATGTGGCATTTCTTTGGAATTCATCATATCATGATTTTGTTTATCCACACTCTTATATCCACAACCTTTATGTTTTATAAATAGGCTACTGGGTTATTCTGTCAATTGTCATTTGATATTTGTGCTAATACCTCTGCACCAAAGCATTTTGCACTGCTGTTCTGTGAGGAGCAAGTTAGAAAATGTCAGGCTTTTTCTGGGAAAGTAGCATGACTTTAGTTCAGACTGGGGCTAAATCCTTACAAATACGGCATATTATAAAAGAAAGAGTCTTTTGTCTGTTTGACTGGTGAAGCTGACAAGCGCTCGCTCTTGTCAGCTGTCACCTTCATCTGATAAAAGCAATGACCCTTGCAGATCCCACTGATCCCTATCTTTCAGAGGGTGCAAAATCGGAAACACTCGTTGTTGAAAGGCCTGCATCCTGCTCCATTTCAGGGAGCTCCAGAGCGACGGCATGAGTGATCATTTCAGGTCTTAACATCACCTTCATGATAACATCACCAAAGGAGACAATGGTCATTTCACACTTGAACAAGAACAAGAGGCAAAAGGCTTGTGTCACCATGTCCCTGCGGTCTCCTTCTTTTTAATGTGGACTTATTTTAAATGGTTTTGTCTTCCTACATCTGTGTTATGTGTAATTATCAATCTATGGGAATCATTTTGGGCAGATAGCTTAAGTACACTAATGTGAATTGAATGGCATCAAACTTAGACAAGCTATATACCATCAACTCAGAATTGGTAATTCAAAGTCATATTGATCATCAAAATGATCCAGAGCTCCCGGTTTCATCACCTTGCCAGAAGAATGGGAAAACACTTTGGGTACAAAATTACTTCAAACTGAGACTGAAGTCGACGCTAACTGCTTTGCTTAATACCTTTGGATTTAGTGTGGATACTGTGGAACAAGTTTTAAAGTGAAATTTAATAATAAATAAATAAATAAATGAATAAATAAATAAAAAGGTTAGACTAGGACTAAGAAATGCAAGTGTGAAAAGTTGACATCTCAGGACGTGTTTCTGGTCCAAGTTTATTAATAAATATATATTCACAAGTAGGTTAAGCCGATAACACATTTAATGGATCCATTGTATGGCCTTTCTAATGTCAATTTACCATATTTGAAGGATGAAATTATTGGCAAACAGGAATCAGAACCCCCATTCATTTTCACCATAGGCCAAACACACAAACAAACAAATAAATAAAGGAAGGAGGATGTGCCCTGTGAGCCCAGACCACTTCGGCTGTCAGCTGCTTTGAGACAAGTGACTTAGCATGGAAGGACCTGCAGGGACACGGTGAGGCTGGTGGGTAACAGGTCTGAGGTAAGCAGAGTGAAGAATGTGCAGAAACATGGATGGGGAACATTGTGGCAATGTCATCTACTTTTATTACTGTACAGCGTTGGCTTTGGGTTTTCAGAGCACAGAAGACAATGTATGAGTCTTTGGCTTGTCTGCAGCCTCCGGACTGTAGTGTGAAAAATTAATTAGAATAACATAAGTAGGTGAGATGCTCATGGGGGCTCAAGTAGACGGACATGATTAGCCATAGCCTGTAAGATTAATGAAGACCTTCACAGGGAGATTATATTGACTGAAGCTGATTATGCTTGAGACCATTTACTCGGCGGAATATCATTACAGATAGAACAATCCATATATCATATGCAACCTCACCTCACCTCCTATCAGAGCTGACTTCTTACTAAAACCCGGTCTTTTTTCCTGATACTTGGAGCGCTGTGGGGATTTTATGAGTGCAAAATGAGTTGCTTCAACCTTGCCAGAGCAACAATGACACTGCAACAGTGTAACATGATGTATGGTGGTAATGCTGTTATGTCTCACAAGGAGGATAGAGGAACTCTCTAGCTGGTATGCTCTGTCCTTATGAATGCAGTTTCGATATAATAAGATATCCTCGCAGAGAGCCGCACATACAAATATTCCTACTGCAAAAAATGTCACTACTGTAAATCAGTTCTGTTTTACTGTTTTCTGTATCTTCAGTCCCAAGCAAACGACTAGAGACATGAGCTTTTTGATGGACTAAAGGTGCTTGATGGTGAGGTTTTAACTCATATTTTGGCTTCGGCACACAGTCTCGTATCATGCACTCCTGCTGCTCTGAAATGCCTGCATGCAAAATCCCTGGGTATTGATTTAAGAGTTGATCACTGCACACACCAAACAAGAATGATTGCCAAGGCTTGGGTGTTGTGGCCAACTGCTCATGCTTACAGAAATCAACACTGTTTTGTTTAGTTTTTATTTATTTATTTTTTTTCCTCTGGACCTAAGTGGTGAGCCCAAGGGAATCTGTCACTGCTCACGTTTGCCTGCCAGTTGGAGAAAGTCCATCAGGCTCTGATGGGAAGCGCAAAAATAGGTCCCAAACTATTTTGTACGGTTCCACTTTACATACTGGTACCTTGCAGGATCGTGACTACCAATGAATCATTCTAGCATTGACTGTATTCATGCCATTGGGGCTACTGAAATGTTAGCATGTTCGTGGAAAGTCAGGGAATTGACAATTATTATATATCTTTTACAGTTTTACAATTGTTAACCATAATGTCTTAAAAATAAATTTTAAAACTCTGTTGTGCTTTGCTTGTGTTTTTTCTTGCCAGGTATATATTCAATGCATGGTCCAGCTCTGTGCACTGCATGCAAATACCCATCCAATTCCCCATAGGAAACCATATTTCTGGTGCATGACTCCTTTGCCCTTGGTGAAAATGACTTCATGCATCACTTATACGGCACTACACATCTATATTCCCCACAGCCCACTTTTAATATTGAGATACATTCAGAGTTAGCCTAGGCACAGTTGAATTACCATACCGCACTTAACACTCTAAGCAACATTGTAGTTCAATCACTAGGGGAGAAAAAATAGCCCTAGACATCATGCCTGCCCAGCCCACTTTCAAACTTGAGGGAAATCTAATTGTGCTGCCCTCTTTGCTTACCCTGTGCTGTAAATATGTATAGCATATAAAAGAACAGCGGATAAAGGTAGAGAGGGAAGCAGACTAGATACGCTACTGTACTCAAAGGGAACATTTTCAGAGCATTCACAGCAAACAGTAGGTCAACAATCCATTCCACAAGCCATCAGTCAAAAGTATCATAATAGACGAAGACCACATCCCAGCCCGGGAGAGTGCTGCTCACGGCTCCTGCTGCTGATAATACTGAAAACCAGTTTGAAGTGCTGCACTCTTGTTAAAGGGTGATGCATTTCTGATAGCTTGTGAGCTAAAAACAGGCTCAACACTGTTTCATGTAAAAAGGGACTACTACTGTTTAAAGGATTCATCTCTTATACAAATGGCCCGGGGTTAGTCAAATAATTACTGTTCAACACCAACAACTGCTCTTCAAAGGCAAAACCCAGATAATTTAAACTTGACATTCTGGTGCCAACGAGATGAAAACTGTAATTCTTTTGTTTGTTGTCAGCAGCACTGTTTTACACAATCAGTTTTCAGCAGTGAAGACAAAATATTTAACAGTAACTTGAACATTTGGTTATTGATGAGGCACTGCTTAGCTGTTAATGCTGTGTGTGGACGGATGATGACAGGGAACAGAGTTCCTTCAGGAGGTCTGATAAAAGTCCACTGAGACCCATCCTTCTAAAATGACCCAGCAGGAATGGAGCTCAGAATATTTCTCCCAAGGCCAAGAAAAAAAAAAAGACAGTCAACAAAAGTAAAGACCTGTCTTTGCTTGTTATGAAGACAACAACATGCCTGAGGACTAAACAGATGTATGGAGTGTATCTTCTTGTTGGGCTTTTTACGTGATGGCCATGCAGCTTCATTTGTCTACTTTGTGTTCCATCTCCTGGCTCTCATTACACAAAATATATGAATTCATAAACAGACTCGTATACAGTACCAGACACCATGTGATCATTAGTTATCCATATTTGAAATACATTTTTCAGTATGTACACATGTTCTGTTTTCTACAAAAAGAAATAATGACCACTGTTCAGAAAGCTATCCCATAAGGGATCAAGAAATAAACAGTTGTTTTGGGATTTTTAGTTTGTTCCAACACATATGAAAGGGGGATGAAACCTTAAGGTCACTTTTTTCCCACCTCTAAATCAGTGTTTAGAGCAATTTCATTATACAAACACATCCATCATTATTGTAATCCTGAGAGTGCATTGTATAATTTGTCTTCTAGGATTTTTATGTGAAAACCATGACTTTTTGACGCCAACTAACATTGTTAATGGGTGTAGGTAATGTGGGTGTTTCTCATTAATCACCCCAAAAGTCAGCGAGGGCGTAGGGGAGCGTGACTCCAAACTACCTCAAATTGGACAAAAGTATTTGGACAGTAAAGTTTGTTCTGACATGTTGGCTCGGTGGTCCAATTAAACTGGATGTGTGATGATATGATGACTGTGAGATTTAAGTGCAGAGAGTAAGTTTTAATTTGGTGAACTGCAAAGTTTTGGACATGAACTCTGTATTTCATCATACCTCAAAAGGAATACACAAAATATTTGTGCAATTGACCTGTTAGAGCATTTATCCATTATATTAATGCTGAAACAATTGGTCAATTAGTGAATTAGCTGATTGACAGAAAATTAATCATTATAATTAATTGTTATGGTCATTTATCGAGTAAAAATCAAGACTCACTAAGATGCAAAGATTTGCTTACTCTTCTCCTTTCATATCATTACAAAACTGATACTTTGGGTTTTTTTGGCTGCTGGTCAGACTGAGGAAGCAATTTGAAGACAGCACTTTGAGCACTGCATAACTTCCATTTTCTTTATTTTTGAAACTTTATATACACAAAGATTAATTGATTAATTAAATAAACAAGCAATAAGTGATAATCAGCAGTGAAAATCATAATTCGTTGCAGCCCTACATTATATGATGAGAACAAAGACACCAATATCATCTATGTGTCACTTGTAGATTGTCTGTTCTCCTTGCTAACACTTAAGTATGCTGAGTAATAGGAGACAACTAGTGACTCTTACAGGTCAGGTCCATTAACATCACTGTCCTGTTAATATCTTCATATCTTGTGCTCTTCACAACCTTAATGCATTTCAACATGTCACATGTTGACCACACTGGGCTCTTAATAATGATGGTGCAGCATTAAGTAAGTGGCTGAATGACTGCAGAGAAACAAAAGTGTCTGAAATATCAATCCAGCTTTGTAAATTTATTTCAGCTACAGTGGAATGGGTGGGGTTTTAGCACTTGTTTCCATATCAATTTTTACAGCATTCAAAGAGTAAATTGAGAAAACAAAACAAAAACATCATGATCAAATTGGTGTTATATCACATATTATCACAGTCAGTAGTGAGCTCTAAATTGCAAATCCAGTTAAATCCAGTGTATTTTACTTCCACTATTTTGGTAAACTTAAACAAATGGCCAAAGGGTTTGAATTTTTTTTTAAATTTTATTTAATTTTATTTTTTTCTAAAGTTCTCCTTTCCAAGCATATCATATATAATACTAGTATACTGTAAGTAGGATGTGGTTGAATGCTAACATTAGCTGTTGTCTAACTTAAGCTAATGGGTGAACAAATCTGTTGTGATACTTTGAAATATTGCTCTATGTCCCTCTGCATTTTCATTTTATCTTTGTTTTTGTTCAGTGGAGAAAGTGGTGAAATGATGTTTTGTTAGTCCCCTGACGTTAGTAAGAAGTGAAACTTTGGATGAAGGCACAAGAAACAATAGAAACATTATAAAGTATATTTGTATAGACATTTTAACAGAACCACTCTGATGGTTTAAATGACAATGTTTGAAAAACAAACAAAAAAAAAGAAGACAAGATCACTATTCTCTTCACTAAGTTATTATGATTTTCTGTTTAGCAAAAGGGCAAAGTAAGGAACGCAAAGAGAGAAAAATCAATCCCCCTGTACAACATTATAGGTCCTCTAAGAAAGATTCTATGCATTTTTTCTGAGATGCAATTATTTTCCAAAGGGGGAAGAAAACAGGAGGTGATATGGCAACAGAGGGCTAGGAGATACCTGAAACGAACCTGCAGAGCAAATGCTGCCGACTATATGCAACCGAGGTACCACGGAACCGAATCCTGAGATGAAAAATCAATGGACACGAATTGACTCAGCAGAAACAAATTAACTGCCCAGGCTACTCAGACCCTGTTTATAAACTTGATAAACCCGCCGAGGGGTTGAAGAACAGAAAACAGAAACTAGAGATAAAGACGTTGTCAGCACTACAGTATATGGGCATTTGCACGGCTCAATCTGCAAGTTATAAGAAAAAAAAATATATAAATAAAGGTACGGCAAGTTCACTGGCCTCAGATATGGCCTTTCATTTATTCATGACAAAAAGTTTGCTGCTACCACGGTTCAATCTACTCGTCTTGTATAGAAAGTTTCGCAAAAATGTAATTTTATTCTAGGTATAGCAGCTTTACTCTGACATACGCTCACAAAAATCTAAGGACATTTGATTTTGAAGCTGCAAAGTAAGAAGAGGAGATTTTTCATTTCTGTATTGACCGTGTGTGTGTGGGTGGGGATTTAGAGGACCTCAGTTGCCGTGTCTGATGATCTATGCTTTGTGACAGTTATTTCAATCATTTGTTGAGAAACATGAAAAGGATGATCACCAATACCTAGAGGGATATTAAGGCCTCGAAAACTCAATGACATTTTGTTCCCTGCCTGTATTATATATGCACTTCTAAGCATTAATATACAGATAAAGAGCAGAGTGGTCCTGAGCACATTTCTCATCATTTTTATCATTTAGTAACTTCATGAGAGTCATGCTTATCCTTCATGCTCAGACTACTGTAACCACAGTAAACAATCTCCATGTTAACAAGTCATTTAGCCTCATATTCAGTGATAAATTCTTCTTTTTTCCTTGTATATACATGAAAAAATCAGCCAGTGGATGAGATAATCCCACTTGTTTCCAATACAGCATCACTTGTTTCAGGAATTTGTATGGGAACTAGAAAAAAATATGTTGAAACAAGGCAGAAAAAGACAGATGAGCCCATGAGTATCAAAAAAAAAAAAAGTCGCTCAATTCAAGAAAACAAGTTGATTAGCATTGGAAACAAGTGGGATTATCTCATTTTACTGGCAGATTTTTTCACCTTGTTCTCAGAAAAACAGCACTGAATGTAACACTAAATGACTTTTTAAAATGGAGATTTTTTGCAGTGTGGTGTATTTTTTTTTTCTTTTCTTTTTTTTAAATTCTGGCAACAGTCGAAAGTCTCTTTCACATCACAGCATGTGCAAAACTCAGCAGAGAGGCTTTTCAACAGATACAAACAAGCCAAAACACATCACTGTAACTCTGGCATCTCTTCACTGATAACCTGCTAGGTTTGGAATCAATTTTTACTGATCACTTCTAAGGTGTGATTAATTGTGGCCCCAGACATGTTAATCTGCTATTTGCCAGTGTGCTGCCTCAGATTTTCAGTCAGGGCCCTTTTGGTTGCTCCAAAGTCTCGGCTAAAGGCGAGAAGTGACCGGGTTTCTGCCATCAAGGCCCTAAAGGCTTTAGGACGAGCTGCCTGAGGCGTTTAGGTTGGCAGAATTGGTACCGTCTTTAAATCACTTCTTAAAACCCATTCTTATAGTGCTGCTTTTATGTGATGTCTTTAACCCTTTATTCTTTTTTATTTATTTATTTATTTTTGCCCACAGGGTCTGATTCAGACCTGTGTCTTTTAGCGAGACAAAACCTGAGATAAGATAGCTGACTCATAGCGTAGTTCAGGGGAGGTACTTCTGGGGCACTTTGGGGAGTGCAGGGGAGGATATTTAAATTACCCCCCACTTGCACCTGCCCACAGGGTTGCCAGTTTTCAGGCATAAATAAGAAGCACTTGCCTTTGATTTTGATGAATTCTGTAGACCTTAAAAGAAACAGCTTAGATCAAATAGGCCTAAAAGCTGTGCCACATTTCATTAGGCCCATAATAGGCTAAACTATGTTTTTATTTAATTTGATTTCAATCTCAAGTGCTGTAATTTGGAAATGGCTTAAGGCCAAGAGGTTGCTAATACTCAGTATGGTATCAGTCTGGCTGAATAAAAAGAAGCTGTTGTCTTTATAGTGGGTATTGAAAGCAAGCCTAATCAAAAACACAGCATGGTTGCTGTACTTACACCACCTTTTCTCCGGAGAACACACCGCTCACTAGAAAAGATCATGCTGTGGGATGTCGGGGAACAGCTCTTTTTGGGAAAACTCTGTCTCACATGCATACCTGCTCTGCAGTGGTTTTCAAAGGGAGGTCTGTGGACCCACATGGGACATTTAGGGGCTTTCAGGGGGTCCTCTGTAAATCCTCAGGAATAGTTTAATTTCACTATAATTTAATTCACTAGACATTGTTACGATACAAAAAATGTATGAGTGATTATTTTAACATTATGTTTCCATGTCACCAGTTTAAATCTATTTGACATATCTTTTCATGTCACGGTCCCTAGGGCAAAATTACTTTAAATGGGGACCAACAGCTTAATGAAAGTCATTAAGGAACATATATCACCAGAACATATATAACTGCAATAATTTTAAGTTCAATAAAAAATGTTTTATTATTATCATTATTATTATTGGTAGTAGTCGTAGTTGCATTACTAGTATTGTTGTTGTTATTGAATGCATAAAAACGATTTAAGTGCAGGCTTTGTCTCACAGGAGTCAGTCTATATCTGCTACATCCCCAGA